>SNQJ01S0025914.1:87110-97330 GCA_010110895.2 Picea sitchensis
GTGATAATCAGAGTTGCATTAAACTCTCGATTAATCCTGTGTTTCATGACAGATCTAAGAATATAGATATCTGGTATCATCATCTCAGAGATTGTGTGCAGTGGAAGATCGTGTTACTTCAATACATTCCTACGGAAGATCAGGATGCAGACATTCTGACGAAGGCGCTCACTAGAAGAAAATTCAAATATCATAGAGACAGGATTGGGGTGAAGGATAATCCCTTTCTTGTTGAGAAGGAGTGTTGAAAAGTCAACAAGAAATATGTGTCTAATTTATTTTTCCCTTAAATAAATTGGACAATAAATATTAATCTATTATTTCATTCATAACCGAGTGAGTTGGATTTGTAACATAATTATAAGTGTAGTTAAGTGAGTTAAGATAAGTTGTACTAGTTGTAACTAAACATGCACTAGTGAGAGTTCAGTTAATCAGTGAACTCACATACAACTGAAGATTCACCATGGTTAACTACATGCATGTCAGATCCAATGGAGACCCAGTTGAGATCACATGTGAAAAGGACAGTTTGGCTATCAGTTGTGATTTTATCACACATGCAGTGGATATGCTTATGAGCATGTGCAAACTAGGGAATTGTATTTGATCATTGTGAGAATTCAAATTGCAGAGATTGTGCAGAGGAGGCAAGCTATCTGGACACAGGAATTGGCACATGTGTTTGTTGATTTGTGTATAACAGTGTGAGATGATTGTATTGTACTGAGAGCTATTGGATTAGAGTTTTGTATGAGATTGTTTCATGATTCATGATATACATAATATATGATAGTGGGGTTTTTAGCTTTACGCTTTCTCGGTAAAACTTTTGTGTTGTGTGTTCTTGATATTTCACTTTGTGATTGTGGTTGTGATCGTGGTTTAATTTTCCACAAGAATAATAGTAGAAGCGATTCTGTATTTAACAGTGGCATATAATTGTTAGATCAAGAGAATTGCAGGAAATACTTAAGTGTATTGAAATTTGTACACTCGCTCTAGTGAGATAGATGTCATCTTTGCTGAGGTACTATCTATGTCCTAAGCCTCTTCAGTCTTCTTTGTCTTTCTCGGCCCAGGTGTATCCTACACTATTTTTGGGCTGTCTACATAGGACATCTCCACAGGGTCTGCTAGAACAAGAAGGTCTGTCGACCATTCCTTGGTAATCTCTTCTAAGTCTTCCTCTTTCAGCTTGTAGTATGAATGTAGCTGTTGTTTATGCTCATCAACGCGCGCTATGATATAAATGAAATGGTGGTCCGCGCTGAAGTTCATCAAGGGCCTGAACCTCTGGAGTGTGTTCAGGTTTATACGAGGCGTAGACTAGATGGCGGTCTTCAGTTGGTTGTAATATGTGTGGAACATAGCATTTGACTACCATTTCTTGCTCATATCGTTGGAGTACCATAGTGTACTAAACTTCATGGCCAGAGGTTCAAAGGGTTCAATATCCGGGAAGGTCGCACCTTCCGACATCTCCCATGTGATTTAAGTGATCAAGATAAGAATCCAGCTGAAGTGGAACTCATATCCTTGGTCCTGCACTTCCCTGTAGTCTAGTTCCAACTGGTTCACCAAGTACTTCACCCAATTCATTTGTAGGCCCTCCACGCACTTCCTTGCGAGGTTGACTACAAATCCGGTCACTTGGGTGGGCCGGATCTTGCAAACTAATTTTCCTTCGATCAATTGAAAGGCTAGGGACACTGCATCACTCTATATAGAGGCTACCTTGTAGCCTCGTGTGCCCTTCTCTACATCACCATAAGTATCCTTTATCTTCTGGGTGAGAGCGCGGTCCGCGGTCTTTCCGGGGTAGAAATACTATGGGTCAGGGCCTTGCATGCTTATCCCTGTAATCCGATTGATCAATGTAATATCCACTATGATGCGATGGTTCAGCCACAAATAACCTCTATGGTAACATGATAGAAGAAACTTGACGCATGCATTCACTTCTTGGTGTCATCCTAAGTGCATAATCTTCATAAAGTTTAGTAGGGTGGACTGCGTGAGGTTTTGGGTCCATGACTGAGGGATAATCTTTGAGTTCTTTCCTTTAGTCTTGGTCAGATACTTATGTGGAGAGAGCATGCTATAAACCTTCCTGTCGTCGAGGTTGAAATCGCTAAACTTCAATGCTACGAGCTTATCCTGGTCGGCATGAACTGCGTGCACCCCTTTCGGAAGGTACACAGTGACCAAAGCATATTCAAATTCTCGAGGTACACTGTGATGGTTGGTTGCGCCGCTCAGAGGTGGTATATAGGTGGGTAAAATTCTCGGAATCAACTTGGCATTCGTGAGATCATATCTGTGCTTAGTTTTTTTTTCATCTACTGGCTGGGACGATCTGGCTTGAGCAGTGGACAAAGAGGCCTGCAGTCCTCTTGTTGGCGATGCTTGTACACCTGTAGACACTCCTCTCTCCGACATGACTCTTTCATTCATCAAGTTGATGAGAACTTCTGTCACTGATGCTTCAACTGTGGTGAGCTCGTGAGACATACACACTTGAGATTAAAATTATCAGGGTCATGATGGAATTAGAAACTGTACTAGAACAACATAAAGGGCGCATGCTCACTGTGTATAATTCGCTCAATCTGCAGGCTTCAAATTCTCATTTAGAAAAAGTGTTCTTCGTGCATGGAGTGATGGGATAAGTAGGAAACTCGAAAATGGTTCGCTTGCAATGGTTATGAAGCCTCATGAACTCTTGTTTTGTCCATTATGGTGTGGTCCAACAGTCTGATGACAAACATTTATTGCTTTTCTATCTGTTTAGAGTGAAAGTTGAACAGATATATCGTCCCTAATGACTATATTGCTTTGCCATGGCAAAGTGCCATGTGTCGCTGTTATGATATCCCAACGAAGCTCCAATTCTGCAAATTTTCTTTCTGTGAAGTTCCCTTTGGAACCTTCTGTAACTTTTCAATCTTATCCCTCTTCTTACTTAGCTTTCTAGCCTTCTTTCCAGTGAGCTTCGTCTCAGTAGTCCTTTTTCCCTTTTGATTCTTATCTTATTTTGACATAGTTGCATCGTGTCGTTGAAGTGATTTCTTAGGATTCATGGGTAATACCTTTTCTTTATCTAAGATAGGTACTTCAGTCTTCTGTGAGTCCTCTAATACTCTTATGGCTTCGACATCTGGGCTTCTAGTATCAAATGGATTCGATTTGTTCTTATGTTCTTCAATCAACTGTGTGATCTTTCTGGTCATGAAATCTTTTAATTCTTGTTTCTTCTGCTCCAAAACTTCTTTTTCTTCTTTTATTCTTTCTTGATCTCTTTCCATCCAAGGTTTTCCTAGTAACATGGTAAACAGGGCATTGTCTTCAATAAATTGAATAATCTCAAAGTATTCTTCAGTCGAAGTTCCATTAGCATTCATAGATATCTGATTGAGCTTTCCACATAGGTTGACCAATTTTCCTCTGAAGAATCCTATTCCTCCTAATGAAGGAGTCATAGCAGGCCTTCTTATAGCTTCCCAAGTTCTCTTTGTCACGATATTCACCTGTGTTTCCTCATCTAGAACACAGTCAATGTCGAAGTCTCCTATCCTTGCTTCAAGCCATTCTTTTTCTTTAAATATCTATGATAACCTAACATGTCGGTGGTCATTCAAGGTTTCTTTCATCTGTAGAAATTCTTTCTCGGATGCTTTATGAGGTTCTTCTATTTCTGGATCTGCCTTAGGGTTCTATTGATTCAGATTCATTCTTTCAATCTTAGCAATCATTCTAGGGAAATCCAACACTTCATGGTCCATAGATTTGCAACAAAGACAACTAGGTCTTCTCCCAGGGCATTATTTAGCAAGTTATCATGGTTTTTTGCAACTGTATCAGTGGGTTAATCCTCTCTTTCTTTTAAATGATCCCCAACTTCTTATGTACTGCGCGCTAGGATCATGGGAGTTAACCTGCAATAAATTCTTTCTAGGATCCTTCCCTGCATCCATTTGTTAGTCCAAACATTCTTTCTATGCATAGGTATAACATATATTTCATTATTCTTATCATATCAAATATTATTTTATATATTAATGCCCTATTTTTTAAGCTAGGACAAAATCTATCAAACATACCTAGATCCATACTCTAGAAACAAAAAATTTCACTTATCTTACTTTTACAGAGCACAAAGCTTCAGATCTAGAATTTTTCTACTATTATTACCTTTATCAGAGCACAGCGCTTACAGATCTTACCTCTTTTTCTTCATATATGAATTCTTTTCTTGAGATTTGACCTTCCTTTCTGCAGATCATACTTCTTTTCTTCAGATCCAACCTTCCTTGGCACAAAGATTCACAGGTAATGTAAAATGTTGTGCGCTAGGGAAACAGATCTATGCACAGAGCTCTAAAGTTTCAGGATGAGTCTTTGCACAAAGATTCTTCTTTCTCAGTTCTCAACAACAACAATTTCAGGTCTGATACTACACATTTCAGCAGTAAATCTATGCACAGAGCTTCTCTTTTATTTACTTTAGTTCCTAGCAATCATAGTTTCAGGTCCCGAAAACGGAACCATTTTTTGGCACAGGGGAAGACCCAAGGTTCAACGCTACAAGAGTCCACCAACAAAACCCTAATTACCGACCCTTTCGACAAAACCTGCGAAGCATATGAAGTCTCACCCGAGGTAGAGGCAGGGGTGGTTGTAGGACTCAAGTGTATGCAACCTTAGTTGGGACACAGATCTGTGATTATATACCTTAATGGAGCACTTAGCACCGTTAGTTCCACAATATGCAATCAATAACCACTTCATTGATAAAACAAAGATTCACAAGATTTACACAGATCTAATACATTAAGCACTTAGCATCAACAGATAGGTCAGATCTAGCATATCAAGAACTTAGCATGTTCATATATATCAGATCTAACATCCTACACATTAGCATTGAGCATAAGCAGATCTATCTAATCATCTCAAGCACTTATCAAAAGAAGACATAAACACATAAAGATAACACAAAGCAAGACAACACAATGTTTACGTGTTTCACCCCCACCCTGGGGCTACGTCCACCAACTCTTCTTATCTATTGTCTTCAATCAATTGGTTACAAGCAGAGAGCCTCAAAACCCTTACTCCGCACAGGACAGAAGATCTGCGTAGCTCGCTAGATCCTTCTTCCTTGTGTTATAGCACAAAGTCATCCACAACTTCTTACAATGACTTTCACTTAGCTTTGCAAGTCTCACACAGGCACAAAGCACTTACAAACCCTTCTTGCACTTAGCATACATCACATAGATGCCGATAGACTCTTATATCATTAGCACTTAGCTCCTTGGCCCTTTCTTACATTTCCTAGACTTCTATTTATACATTATAAAGTAGGCCTAATCATGGGTAAACCCATGGGCCGACATCCCAATCCCGTTACATATTCTCAAAAACTCAAAAAGGACCCAAAAGTGGGTCGAGATCCCATGATCTCCGCTTCGTCTTGTGCTCCTTCTTCGACAGGCCATCGAAGTCCCAAAATAGGTCAATATGACCAAGAAACTCCCAAAACTTGGTCAAGGGCCAACAATGCATCTATTTTTTGGTTTCTTCTTGTTTCAATCATTAATTTCCCTAGACCCTTCGAGGAGTATAAGGGCATACACCCTCCATCAATTCTACCTTGTTATCTTCGAATAAGCTATATTTTTGCAAAGGTTGCTAGGAGGAGTAAAAGGGATTACACCCTCCTAGATTTACCTTGCTAGTTTTGTTTGCTCTAGAGAGTAAAAGGGATTACACCCCTAGAAATGTAACAAAACTAGCTCTTACAAAAGAGACTCCATAACTGAAATTGATTAGGCTCTATTCTAAGTTGCATTGGAGATATTATATTCTTGAATTGGTATACATGAAATTACGAGATATTGCAATTGTTCAAGTTGGATCTTTATTTACATGTTATAAGCATTCTTGTGCCCTGGGGGTGTCCTCTTTTAGCCAAGTAATTTCCTGCTATAACAAACTTAATGCTACAACCATTAGGGATGCAAAAAAATTATCTTTCTTTCACTCTTTTCTCTGTAATCTACCGCTGAAATTCACTTGTGAGCCTAGATTATTGTTCTACTAATTATTGGCTATCTTTTGGATGATTTACTTGTTGATTTCCATGGATATCTTTTTCTGCTGTATAAATTGTTTGCTACAACCACTTAGATATCATAATAAATTTCTGATAACACTTAATAAATAGCCCTAATACTATTAAAATATTGCTTTAACCATTGGAAGTTTGACTAGTCATCACTAGCTTTATTTCCAACATCTTGTACTTGATTTTAGCTGGTTAAATTTGTAGCTACTGTTAACATTTGTTGCTTATTTATACACTTATATACTGCTGAAATTTTGGGACAAAAAGATTTCTTGTTGATTCCTCATTGTTCCAAAGATTGGTTTATCATCACTTGTCTCGTTCCAGGCATGGCTAACATTGGTTTGTAGGTACACAACATTTGGAAATCATTTACCCTTTCACAAGACTCTTTCTCAATCCCTTCTCCGCCTCCAAGACTGACCTATAGGGGCACTCATCAATCATTTTCTCACTTTCCATCTCAATCCACCTAGGGTCACCATGATTCCACCCTTGTGGTGATTTCATCATCACTAAAGCGAGGGTAGTGTCTATCTAAGGTGATAGTGGGTAGGTACTCCCATAGTTTTTTCACATTTGAGGCTTGGGTTGGGATTTTCCCAAAGTATAGATTGTGCGATAAAATTTTTGCACCATTGTCAGAGAGGATTTTGAATCCTCTTTCGATCACTAATGAGACTTGACAAGCTTTTATCCCAAATCCTTTACCCATAGCTTGCCTAGCGACTCCTTTTGAGGGAAATTCCCTTGTAATTTGTTTTGATATTTTCATAAAGTTCATATGGCGACTCCAATGATGTATCATGGAAGAAAATTCGTATCCAACCAAATACCCATTAGGGTGGTGGAATGACATCCCAAAATTTGACGGTCATTCATTTTTAGCCATTGCACACATTATGAAATTTATCGACTACATAGGTTGGCATGACGTGACTCAGGGGATGATGTTCTGATGAAATTATTCTTGCCATATCTATATATGAAACAATTGGATTTGATCAAGCATACTCACATCCAAAAGTGATTTTCTTTTATAACCATCTTCATACGAGAATTTGTCAAGCACCGTGGACTGAAATCCCAATGATTTGAAGATGTTATTCATGACCTTGAGGATACTTTTTAGGAAGAGATACTTCCATTAGATCTGATTGAGAATCTAAGGGAAGTTTATTTTCCAACCTTTGAAAATCACGGTAATACAATCGAGGAACAAAAATTGAGGACAAAGTGCAATCCATTTGGAATATTGTCCAACCTTGTTTTTCTCCTAGAGTGATTAGTCGCAGGAAAGCAATCAAGAAGCAATAAGTCAAAGAACATGTCCATGAAAAGGAGGAAAAATCCAAGGAAGTGACATATCTTGAAAAAACATCACCCGCGAGAGAGGAAACCTACGTTGAAGAGGAGAACAAGAATTCTCTCTTTGATCCTCCCAAGAACAATTAGATGAAGCACTTTTCATTAAGGATCAAGCCCCTTGTGATGAAGAGGCGATGGAGGGGTATTTTCATGAAGAAATATGTTAGGAAGAAAAAGAATAATTCTGATGAAGTGAAACATGTTGAGAATATAGATGAGACATCGGTATCCTCCCTCCCATTTGATGAAGATGAAGTTATTTGGGTTTGTTTTCCTCCTGCACATAAAGATGAAGAAGTGATTAGTCCTAATGACACGAATGATTTCATGGAGGAACTCTCCAACATGGTTGATCAACATATTGATGATTTCATCTGATGGGAGACATATATGGGATGTGGGTCATTTCATTTTTTATAAATACTCCATTTATGACATCGAAGGTAGTTATCAAACAAGGAGAATTGAGTTTTAATCTTTAGAGAACTGGTCTTCATATTCATATGATCCAAGTATTTTGCATCTTGATGATGATATAAGCATAGATTAGTCTCATCCATTTGAGAATGACTTGTCACAGTATGCCCATGATGAATTTTAGTCATACATTGGGGGTTGTGATGCATGTCCTCCTAAGCATTCAAATTTATGCTCAAATTTTGATGGACATAGGGTTGTGGCCATCTCTAAGCAATTAGAGACTCACACTACAAAGCAACAATATTTTCATCCTGAGCCTTTTGTAGGGATTTGAAAATGAAGGGGAAAATTTTTCTAAGTATTAGGAAGGATTTTTCCTCGAGACCTGATATTGTTCCCTACCTTATACCCTGTTCTATGGGCAATCAAAGGGTTTTCTTTGGATCTATAATTTCCTCTCATCCTTCAAGGAGTAGTGCTATTATGACTGAGGAAGAATATGAGCCATCATATATACGTAGTAGTCCTACTTAGAGATGGGTGGATCAAGATTTTGTTTGTTCTTTCCAGCAGGATTCTCTCCCTTCCACCCACCTCCATGAGTTTTTTTTCTATGATTGATCACATGCTTATTTGTGCTCATGATTATATTGTACTTGACTTGTCCTTGTTGTATTATATGATTAAGCACAGAGTAATATACCTGGATGAGATGATGAGTAGGTGGTTACACTGGTTGTACAATTTCACCTAACATCTAATGGGATCCGATATCCATGGGCCATGGGCCCCAGGTAAGTAGGTTGGTCATTTTCTTTCCCTTGCATTTGCATTTTCTTGCTCATGATAGATTAGTTGCATTTACTTGTATTTTCATGGAATATTTCTTTCACATATTTTTTTACTCACATTATTGCATACTTGTTATGATCATTTTCTTTAATCATATTACATGTTTAGAAAATTTAGAAAAAATTGCAAAATTTTCATTTTAAGATTAGTTGAAATTTTGATTATATGAAAAAAGGTTGAGTGCACCATCCTAGATACTAAAATGTTTTTTTTTTTCAGTGTGTGTAGGCACATGTCTTACCAAGAGATGTTGAGGTTCTCATGCACTCTATGACGAGTACATGTCCTCGAGTAGGATCTAGATGTTACCCCCCATTCCTAGGGGTAACTTAGGATATTATGTCTTGAGGCCCTTGGATTGAAAAAATAGAGTACCGAGAGGAAAATGAGCAGGTAGAGGTCCACATTATACCACAAATCACCATTTGATCGATGGATACAGTGTCCACCACACTAGCTTGGCTCACAAAGGACAACATGTCTTGCTCCATTAGGTAACAAGTCCATAATTGTAGTAAGTGTCATTATAATAAATGAAGCATTTGAATATGTTACAAAGGGTAGTTTCTTGATTTTGAAAACATTTTCTTGGAAATGATGCCTTTTGCCTCATTTCACCTTGGTGGTTGACATGTTGTCCTAGTAAGTGGTCACACTTAGGAAAATGTTTGCTACTAGGTGGTCTCTTTGAAGGGTTATCGTACCACTCCCACACACACTTACCACTTTCCATACTTCTTTCCTTTTATTTCCTCATCTTCTCGTTTTTTGGGCATATTGACCCAAGAAGGGCTTGTACCTCATTTAATGGTAAGAAGGGGATAAAGGCCCAAAGGTAGATTGCGACTACTATAAAATAATAAGAAAATATGATGAAAAGAAAGTAAGAACAACAAATAAGGACCATCAAAATTCAGTCCATCTTGAGCTCTAATTACTCAATGCCTACCCTGATCCCAAATTGCAAATGATAAATCTTGAAACCTTATAAATGGGACTATAAAATTATAATGAATGAAAGAATGGATCGGAAAGATGGCTAAAAAGGGATCTTGGAAAATTAGCACCTGAGTAGTTGGTTGTTGCGCCTCTTTCATCACCTTAGTGAGAAAAACATAAGTTCTTACAAGCTTAGTTGGGTTTTCTAAGTAGGACAGCTGTAAGGAAAATGGTTAGAGAAAGAAATATAAAATAAAAACTAAGAATTAAACTAAGAAATAAAATAACAACTAAACTAATGAACATAGGGACATAAGAACAAAAGAAACAATAAGACTCATGTCACCAATGGTCAGGTTGATATTAGTGAAAGAAAACACCAAGAAGAAAGAGGACTATGAGTCCCTTCTTCCTCCAAGGGAGGGCTCTTGGACCCCCACAAACAAGCTCTTCTTACAACTTTGAATGAAAATGGTGAAAGAATTCCTTGCTAATCCACTCAAGGGGT
>SNQJ01S0025914.1:97380-150466 GCA_010110895.2 Picea sitchensis
TCTTGATGAGAATAGAGGATTCCTCAAGAGAATAGTAGCAGCATAACTTTGCTATTGAAATTCCTTAAGAATGAAGTGCTCCCATGGCCTTGTTTTATAGAACCTCTTTGAGGTATTGTGCAACCATCTTGTAGTGTGAAAAGAGGCTAATTAGGGCATTTTTAGGTCTTTGACCAGCCACCTAGTTGGATCCAGGCTAGATTTGAGTGTCAAATCAACTTGGAAGATGAACCAGAAGTGGGTGGGAGGCCGACCACTCTCATAAATGCACCGTTCTCAGATGTGGGAGGCTTTTAGCGACCACAGTCGTGCATCGGGCGCATGTGCGCTTTTCCTGCGTTTCTGTTTTGCGCATGTGCATGTGCGCCCTGTGTAGTCATAGCACACTTTAATTTTTTCACTAGTTGTATAGCTTTTGACCCTTTGGAAATTATTTTGTGGTAATTTTGGTCCATGGGTGAAATTGTGGTTCTCCTTGTGCCATCCGAGACCTCACATTGGAAAGGTAATGAGAGTCAAGATATTGTCGCCCTTCTGGAAACTGTGTTGATGTCGACAAAAAGGGGGACATGACTCCGAGAAGCAAAGAGCTTTGTGAAATATACTAGGTGAGGTTAGGAACTCAGGAGGTACATGGATGAAATCAAGATGTATGGAGACTCAGAGTATATGGATGATGTCAACAGGGGTAGATGAAAAGGAGTGCCCCAACCAAGGGTGACATGGGTTGCATTAGCCAAAAAAGGGGAGAAGGTCGTCAAAGGTGATGACAAAAGGATATGTAAATGATGGAAACAAAGGCTTTGTACAATGTACCAAATAAATAAATAATAATTTGGGATGAGTGTACAAATACAGAAATGGGTGCTCCAATGTAATATGGTTGGGCTGGTTAGGGCGCAATTTTCTTGGAGAACTGGTGGAGGGTGGGGGCCCCATGGGTGGGTTTCTGTATGAGGTAGGTGAAATGAAGGGAAATTTGCAGAGGGGCAAACTGATGGTGGATGAAATGGAGGGTTCATGATACTGCGGAGGTGCAGTCAAAATAGAACCTTGAAGAGATAATCTGGGATTCCAGTGGGAAAGCTAACAAAATGAGGAGAAGGAGTATGTGGTTGATTCGCGACATGATGTAAGACTATTGGGACTCCCATCCCTAAAGGGTTGAAAAACAACATGAGTGTCAAAGTGAAAAAGGGTGCTATGAATGGGACAACTCATGTGGGGGAGAGTGCTACCGGGTGATAGTACCAAAGATGCAATGGAGGTGTTGGTACTGCAGAGCCAGAGATGGGGATCCTAAAGGCAAATGTCAGAGGGTGTGACTAGAGATGCAACTGAGATTCAGAGGGAATGATTACATGCCAGTGTTGATTATATACTTTAAGGGGTTGCGTTGATGTATGATGCCCAAGTACCTGCACACATGTAAACCAAATACCTGACGTGAACAATATCTGAAGAGAATCGAACATACAAGCAATTATTTGATAATTTTGAACATGAGAAAGCATACTTGAGTGTGTCATGGGCAGATGCTTCGCTAGGGAAAATGATGACCTGATGGAAATGTCTGTGTAAGAGGTCGAAGATGGTTCAGAAAAGGGAGCTTATGGGTTCCTGTACCAAAAAATGAAAGTGGGAAAAGGGGCTTAGATATGGATGGTGGGTCCATAATGCCATCCCAGTTTTACTGACATGATGGATGATAGGGTGGTAATTTGGTGGGATTTGGGGGTAAATCCTCGAATAAGTCATGTAAGAACCATGGAGGAATAGGGAGTGCCTCGGGATCAGGAGAAATGATATGAAGAATCTCGAGTGATGAGGTAAGGTCAACCACTGATTTTGTAGGGGGTGCAGGGGTTTGAATCAGGGTCATTTGGCATTGCCTGTATTCAATGATCATAGAACATTGGTATGTAAAATGATCTAAGGATTCACATAGAGAGCAAGGGAATCTCATACATTCATTGACGAAATTCATGACATAATGGATGTCAGTGATTTTTGGTAGGGATGATGTAGCTAGATTGGGTTCGTTCTGGAATCTTTGGCATACTGCAGCTAATGTATGTTGGAAGCACGGCAGTGCTGGGAAATGGTGTGTATAATGAACATATTCTGAACATATAGTGCAAGTGAATGTGATTCGTGGCCCTTTACTACTTGAGTGAGGGGCAGTAGTAGCAATACTTGCTACAGTGGAGAGCATTGATGGAGTTTGATTGAGTGGAATCAAGTTCTGTAACTCTGGTAGAGATGGGTAGTTGTTGGTTTGGTGTCCATCTTTCTCACATAGCATGCAAGGAGGTTGGATGCATGGGGGAAGTGGATATGTGGGTTCTTTCTTCTTTTGCCTGCCTCCAGCTTTGGCAGGGAGGGTAGTGAGTGGGGGTGTGGAGGGTATGGTGGGAGTGAGTATGGGAATCGTCATTGGGATTCCTTCCATTTGGAGGGAAAGGGATGGTTGAGGGACCATCTTTGGTGGATGTAAATACCAAACCGGAATTTCTAACACCATATTAGGAAGGGTAAGCATTGCGGCTACTTGGAAATCTTGTATGCTAGGTGGAGGGTAGAAGAAGGGGATTTGAGTAATGGATTGGGGAACTGTCTCCCAAACTGGGATATGGCCTTGGGGAGAGGTAAAATCGTGGACTGGTGGAGTCGACGAGTTCGCAGGAGGCTCATGAGGGGGGAGCTATGTGACTAGTGGGATGTCAGATATGATAGAAGCCTCCCTAGGAGGAAGGGTATCCTCTATGTCAGTTCTGTTGGATGATACGATGCATACTTTATTGGAAGGATGAAGGAGCGCTGGTGCACCATGGTAAGTTCCTAACAATGATGGGTCTTTGAAAATTCTGGGACCCATTTCGATGAGTGGGTATGCGTCATGACTCATGTGGATGAGAGGGAGAACTTTATCGATGTTGGCAGAAGGGTTAGGCTCATAATGTGAGACTTGGTCAATGGTAATGATCTTCTTGTTATGGGGGAACATCATTATTCAAAATACAGAAGAGGTAACTGCCTTCATAGTGTTAATGTAGCTATGACCGAATAGGATATTATAATCGAGTGTGGCATCGATAACTTCAATGTCGATGAGAATGGTCTTGCCCCCGAGTTCTACAGGGAAATTTTGGAAGAGCCCTTCAGGAAATGATGGTCATCCGTCGTAAGCTCTTAAGGTAATGGTAGATGGGATGAGTTCGGGGGAACCAAGTTTCTGCCATACAAATTTGGACATAATGCATGTGGATGCACCTTCATCGATGATGCACTGATGAACTGTAATGTTTCAAATTTTTACTGAGATTTGAAAAGTGATTAGAGTGGGAAGGCGAGGTTCTCTGTTGTCGATATCAAATTTGATGAGTTGGGTATCTGCGGGGTCGATTGTCCCCAAGATGGAAAGTAGTGATTTCCACTGAGTGGGACAAGTTTGAAGGACCTCTAAGACTGACATGGCAGCTGGGGATTGTGCTAAGTCATCGACCAAACTGTAATTATGAGCTGCCCTAGCCTGGGGGTTGTGGAAATTCCTATGCAATGGGATGCGAGGGATGAGAAGAGGTGTTTCGGCGTTAGGGCGAGTAATTACCAACGGGGGTCCCGTCGGTGTTGGGATTGTTTCTGGGGGAATGGGACAAGACTCAATAGGTGAACGATATTGACGTCTATGTGTTTGTAGAAGGATTTCTTCCTCACTGGTGAGGAAGATGGTACGATCTATAGGATTTTTGGGATTGAGGTATTGTCCTAACTGTGGTGGGGTATGTTGATTGTCCTGTTGGGTGTTTATCACACCTTGGTGTGGAATGGGATTCTGAAGTACGGCTGGGGGGGGTTGTTGCACGTATTGTTGTGGGGCCTGTTGAGGGGCAGGCAGTGATGGAGAATGTGGTAGACTGCCTGAGTCTTTCAACCATTTAAAATCAATGATTTGGGGGAAATGATGAGTATAATGACCGAACTCACCTCAAAGGGCATGAGGGAAGGTGGTTTTAATAGTATTGTTATTTCTCCCTTAACACCTATTGTTATTGCATCCCTGGGGGTTCTGATTCCCTTGGTTATGGTTGCCCCCAGTAGGTTGGTTCTGCTGGGGTTGATTCTCGCCTTGACCTGGGTTGTTATTGATATTGTTTCTTCCTTTATTTTTGGCACTATTTGATGGGTGGGTCGTATTTTCCATATTCAGCTGTTCAAAATTTTGATATTACTGAACAGGAGAGGGTTGAACAAAGTTCACCCCAGCGTGAGGGTGTGGGGGTGCCATGGACTGTGTAGGACCAGGGAATGCAAAGTACAGATTCTGTGGGAGTTGTGATCTGTAAGTTACATAGGAAGGCGTGGCACTTTCGTTAGTACTTAGAGTATAAGCTGAGTTAGAGGGGGTACCAGAACTTGTTTGGATAGGTGGGTGTATGGGGGGTGCTGATTATGGCCCACTGATGGGTGAAGGCATAGCAACAATGTATGGTTGTTGATAAGGGGGTGGGGATAATAAGAGGTGCCCCCATATGCCAACGGATATTGAGGTGTGCCATACATTGGTGGTTGTTGGGGTTGAGGACTGTGGTGTGTGGTATTACCAATCAATCCATCTGCTAAGTGAGACATCCTGGGTTTGTCTTGACCGAATGGCACGGGTTTTGGGAGATCAGGAAGTACTGTGTACAAGTATCCTGACTATGAATAGATGAGGTCGTATTGTTGAGCCTTACTGATGGCTTCTTCCTCTGATTGAGGGAAGGTGGAATCCACATCTTTACCGAGGAGAGAGACCAGTGATCTGAGAAACCATTCAAGACACTGTTGTTTGGTGGTTTCATCTTTGCACAAACTACGTCGTCTACCCCACTTGTGAATGTGATCAATGATATGTGTGGCTGAGGTTTGTTTGAAATTAGAGAGTAGTTCAAGACCATTATCATGGCGGATTGGTAATTGGAAGAAGGTCAAAAATGCTTTGGCCAAGGACTCGAAAGTTGCATGGGACCCTGATTTTTCGTCTACATACCATTTGGCTGATGGGCCAGTGAGTGTGTGTTGAAATAATCGTAGTCTATTGGAATCATCCATAATGTTGTTGAAATAGCACCATAGGTGGAAAGTCATGACATGGTTGGCAGGGTCATCTCCTACCTTTCCTTCAAACTTGGGGATGTCTTAAGGTAGTTTGGTAGGCATTGTAGGCCATGTGGGGTCATGCAGTATAGGATCATTTGTGAGTTTGCTTAGATCTAGTATGTTAAGGGAGGCCAAATATGGCATCTGTAGTGGGGGCGGAGGATTAGCTCCAGCCATGGTGTGAGTGTTTTGTGAACCTAACCCTTGAGGGGGACTAGGTGGGTTGGTACTTCCCCCTTGAGAGGAATTTGGCCCCCTGCTTCCATGTAGAGGAGAGTGAGTGGACAGAGGGACTTGGGAAGTGGACCCAAGTAATGTGGAACCAAGCAAAGCTAATCCTAAGACAATGGCACTCACAGGAGTGTGTGAAGGTGGTGTTGATGCGTTGGCAAGACTAGGAACTCCCCCTAAAATAGGAGGGAGGCTTAGTAGGCGTATGGAACGACGAAGGTTCTGAGGGTCCCCTATGATGTCCGACTAGCTGAGTGGATGTGTGCAAATTGTGATGAGAGAAAATAAACAAGAGCCTTTGTTGCAAATTTTGAACTTTATACAATATATATATCTAAATCAAAATGTAATTAGAAGTGCATCATACATCAAGTGTTTTGAAAAAGAAGCATATATTTGGATAAGTGGGTTTTGTCCGTGTGGGGAATCAAAGAAAACAAATGCTCGTGTCCTAAAAGACGTAACATCCTTCCTCTCAAATAGCACTGGACCTTTCAATAGTACTCAACAGTGGGGTATGAAGTCACTAAAAGAGAAACTAGTGAAGGATGAAATAATCGGTTATAATGAGGGGTAAAGGGGCATATCCCGAAAGCGCTGGCGATATTTTCCAATAGCCACACAAAATCCGATCAAGGTGCAATTGCAGCCCACAATTTCCACGTGGGTAGATGTATTAAAATTTGGTCACTAGGTACCTTGGTCAAAGTGTGGCATTTAGATTTTCGACCTAAGAAATGGGTCACGAGCTGGATCCTATCCAAGAGGTGGGTGCCTCAAGGGGGGACGCACAGAACAATCAGACCTTGGCCTTCAACCCTTCATGGGTATCTCCCTGCCTTATGGTGTTTGGAACACTTGACTTGGAGGATTTCCAGTTCCCTATTTGACAACTTCTATTGTTTTGATAATGAGAGAACCAGACAATGGGGAGTTATTTGGATGCCTATCCCCGAAATCCTACCTAGACTAAAAAATTTATTTTGGCACCTCCTGTGGAGGAAAACTTGGTGACTTTTTTAGAAAAAATTTAGATGTAGTGGTTTGAGAGGTTGAGGGTGTGAACCAACCTTGTTGAAATTAAATGGGAATGGATAGTTTTGTCAAGAAAAGGGTGGGGTGTTTCAGAATCCCTTTGGAGAAAACTTACTTTGACCTCCACGTTTCGAGAGGAAAATTATGTGAGTGACAAGTGACTTTTGTGTGTGAATGAGTGAAAGTGTGCCAATGTTTTAATGAATTAGGTGTCACCTTACTACATGTGGACTTCTCTTGGTCCTTACAAGTGTTGATTACCTAATTAACTAAATGCCTTTGGTACAACCTTGTGTAATTCAAAAGTCCCTAGGAAACTAGCATGTGGACATGTGGGTCCTTTACTATTCCTTTAACTTCCTATTGTGATTTAATCTAAGAAAATCTTTGAAACTATCCTAGATTGTGATCATGTGGGCATGTATGGCCCCGTTACAAACCTTTAAACTTCCCTAGTGATTTAATCTAAGAAAGTAAATTTCAACACTATCCTATCTTTGTAGCATGTGGGAATGTATGGGCCCATTACAATCTTAAGATGTGTTTGAAAAATAAACTAAGCGGGGTCCCAAGAGGGGTTGTTGTCCTCTCCTAAAGGTTTTAGTCTTTTTTAAGGGAGATGAAATCGTCCTACAATATTTTTTTGATTCTCAAGGTCGCTTGGAAGCGCGAGAGAAGAGAATACTAAGTGATTGTTATCCAACTTCTAGTCCCAATGCAAGTTTTATGTGATTAGAAATGATTCCAATTTATAATTTTAGTCAAAACAAGCCATCCATGTGGCGAAAAATGAAAGAAAAAGAGGAAATAATGATTTTAAACCCCCTAAGTGCCTATGTGTTTTGACTAATACTTTTATATGAAGAGGGAACTAAGTGTGGTGCAGCTTAAAACATGCATGAAATCACTTTTAAGAAGGCTAGGGGCCTTCCCCAAATCACAAAACACCTTACAATGTGTAGTTCTATGCACAGGTGCACGGGTCTCAATGTAGACAGAGGTGCACTGAGTGCCTATGTGCAGACCAAAACGAGCTTTTGGGCACGGGTGTGTAGAACATAATTGTAGTTTTAGCACATGTGCGCACGATGCACGTCTGTGGGCCAAAAAACCCGTGCACAACTGACACATGGCCGTGAAGAAAATTTTGGATGGAATTCTCTCAATTCAACTTAGAATTGGATGTTTTGCAGGTTAGCTTGGGCTGACTAATGCACCTGCAGGTTAAATAAACCAAAAGAAGAGCTATAAAAACTGAAATGGGGTAGGAAATTGATACCTTTCCCTAGTGGAGTCGCCAATTTGTTGCGCCTCTTTCGTCACCTTAGTGAGAAAAAAATAGGTGCTTACAAGATTAGTTGGGTTTGCTAAGCAGGACAACTGTAAGGAAAAGGGTTAGAGAAAGAAATACAAAATAACAACTAAGAATTAAACTAAGAAATAAAATAACAACTAAACTAATGAGCATAGGGACATAAGAACAAAAGAAACAATAAGACTCATGTCACCAATGGTAAGGTTGATATTAGTGAAAAAAAACAAGAAGAAGAAAGAGGACTATGAGTCCCTTCTTCCTCCAAGGGAGGGCTCTTGGACCCCCACAAATAAGCTCTTCTTACAACTTTGAATGAAAATGGTGAAATAATTCCTTGCTAATCCACTCAAGGGGTGAAATGGATTGCCCAATGTAATGGTGCTAGTATACTCTTGATGAGAATAGAGGATTCCTCAAGAGAATAGTAGCATCATAACTTTGCTATTGAAATTCCTTAAGAATGAAGTGCTCCCATGGCCTTGTTTTATAGCACCTCTTTGAGGTATTTTGCAACCAGCTTGTCGTGTGAAAAGAGGCTAATTAGGGCATTTTTAGGTCTTTGACCAGCCACCCAGTCGGATCCAGTCCAGAATTGAGTGTCAAATCAACTTGGAAGCTGAACCAGAAGTGGGTGGGAGGCTGACCACTCTCATAAATGTGTCGTTCTCATATGTGCGTGGCCTTTAGCCATCACATTCGCGCATCAGGCACATGTGCGCTTTTCCTGCATTTCTGTTTTGCGCATGTGCGCGCGCGGCCTGTGTAGTCATAACACACTTTAATTTTGTCATTGGTTGTATAGTTTTTGACCCTTTGGAAATTATTTTTTGGTAATTTTGGTCCATGGGTGACCTCATAACTATTTGACGATGCTGGATTCTTGTAACCATTTGCCGACGAAATTTCAGTGATAACATTGGTAACTCAAGAGTAAGTGCACCCTCAACAGAAGCACCCATAAATGAGACAATATGAGCCCTTGTATGTAAAGAAACCCCATGCCCAAAAGTCACACCCCCATCCACCTCATACTCTTTACATGACCTAGGAGGAGGTCATCCTCCCTAATTTTATGTTGAATTTAGAAAAAGTGGACATATTGGTTTTAAGTTATCTAGTATAAATAGATATCACTTTCATTTCATTTGGAAATAACTCTCACTTGAGAATTACATACTATTGTCTGAAATTTTCACCCTACTTGGGAAAATTGTTCTATATCTCTCTTGAATATATCTTGAATTCTATTACTTGGTCATTTGGTGAAGAAACATAAGTCTCTATCTCTTGGAAGGAATTTGTATGGTATTTTAGTGGAATATACTTGGTAAAGAAGGGTTTCTTCATGTTATTCTTGGAACTGGTAAGGAATTTTTGCATCTATTTTTTCGTTTCTTATTATTTCAAGAATTAATTTCCCTATACCCTTGGAGGAGTACAAAGGAATACATTCTCCATAAATTCTACCTTGTTATCTTTGAATAAGCTATATTTTTGCAAAGGTTGCTAAGAGGAGTAAAAGGGCTTACACCCTCCTAGTTTTACCTTGCTAGTTTTGTTTGCTCTAGGGAGTAAAAGAGCTTACACCCATAGAGAAGTAAAAAAAATAGCTATTACAAAAGAGAATCCATAACACTAGTCCAAGTTTCATTGGAGATATAATATTCTTGCATTGGTATACATGAAATTACAAGATATTTCACTTGTTCAAGTTGGATTTTTATTTACATGTTATAAGCATTCTTGTGCCCTAGGGTTGTCCTCTTTTAGCCAAGTAATGCGATGTTGTAAAAAAATTAATGCTACAACCATTAGGGATGTAATAGAGCCTCTTTCTTTCACTCTTTTCTCTATAATCTACTGCTAAAATTCACTTGTGAATCTAGATTATTCTTCTACTAGTTAGTGGGTATCTTTTGGATGGTTTACTTGTTGATTTCTATGGATACATTTTGTTGTTGTAGCAATTGTTTTCTACAGCCACTTGGATTTCATAATAAATTGTTTATAACACTTAATAAACAAACCTAAACACCATCAAAATCTTACTTTAATAATTGGAAGTTTGACTAGTCATCACTATCTTTATTTCCAACATCTTGTACTTGAGTTTAGATGGTTACATTTGCAACTATTGTTAACATTTGTTGTTGATTTATACACTTATATACTGCTGCAATTTTGGGATAGAAATATTCATCGTTGTTCCAAGGCTTGGTTTATCATCATTTGTCTCGTTCCATGCAAGGCTAACATTGCTTTGCAGGTACACAACACTTGGAAATCATTTACCATTTCACAATACTCTTTCTCAAGCCTTTCTACACCTCCAAGATTGACCTATAGGGACACTCATCAATCATATTCTCACTTGCTATCTCAATCCACCTAGGGTTATTGGGATTCCCCCCTTGTGGTGATTTCATCATCACTAAAGTGAGGGGAGTGTCTATCTAAGGTGACAGTGGGTAGGTACTCTCATAATTTTTCTCACATTTGAGGCTTGGGTTGGGCTTTGATTGAACTATAGATTGTGTGATAACATGTTGCATTTGTGAGATATGGAACATTGACTTACAATGGTTTGTTGTTTATAAGTGTGGAGGTGTGTTATAATTGTGTTGATTTTTGGAATACAGTAGAAAAGGTGATAATAGTGTGTGTTTGGAATAAGATTAGGGTTTTGTTAGTTTAGAGAACTAATTTTGCGATGAGGTTTAGGATAAAGGTGAAAGATATAAATATAAATAAAGCTGTCATTCCACATATCTTTATTAGGGTTTGTAGGTTATAGCTTTTTCTTTTTTTTCAGGAGTTAAAATTGGGGGGCACATTGTAGATTGCTTAAGTTGTGGCTATTAATGTTGAAATTTTCAAATTTTGGCCATTGGATAGGTGCATCTCTACATTCCAAAACATATTTGTCCTGAATTGTGTCTTTACAAAATACTTCAAATTTTCAGGGCTCATGTGCTAAAAAAAAGGGAAATAAAAAATAAAAAATGGCCCAAAGCTGTGAATTTTAACTGCAAAGCTATGATTTTTTATTGCAAAGCTGTGAATTTTTTTACATTCGTATTGTGGTCTACATGAATAGTACCACACACACCATTCATCCATAATCAAAACCTATTCCAATGATTTGAAATCCAAATGGTGATTGTCATCAATGCAAAATATATAGTTCATTTTCTCCAATATGTATTAAACAATTGGTTCTCCCACCTACACCTAATCTATATCATAAATTGATAAATTATTTCAAACTATCCATAATAACATTATGATTTATTTTACCTGGGCATAGTTGTTAATAATTCAGTTGAATCCATATATTTGTTTCCGACCATGCCATGATAATGGATATGAAAGGAATAAAAACATACTACTCAAAAACAAAAATCAGTGCACTGCAAAAACATAGAAACATAGTGAAATGCAAACATAGTTCAACAGGCACAAAACTAAGAGATCATAAATAAAAGAAAGGAACATGAAGAAAATAATTCTATTTTGCATACTTTCATGGCTTATGTTGAGTCTACAGAGCAAAGAAACACCAATTCATAAAGTAGTTGTATAAATTCATTCATTGACAGGAATCTAGTAAAATGTTGTGGTAACGCAGTCTTACTTTCAATAGGACAAACATAGTTGTTAAACAAGTACTCAATAGGGACACCTTTTGTACTTTCCCCTTTCTCTACTATGTTGAAAACATTATCTACAATTAACGGTAGGGGAATTCAGTGACAAGTTGGACATTTGACTATATACCATGTTAGGGACCTAACCCCTCACGTAGATATAATAATATAATTTTCCATGTCATAAAGGTCGACATTAGTTAATAAGGCCTAAATATAGTTTCCATGTAATAAAGGACGACATTAGTTAGTAAGGCCTATTTAATAAATATGAACAAGTCAATGTAATAAGACGTAATAGAAGCTTCTGCTTCTAAAAAGATATTCCTCTAGAATGTTCTTTAGAATATAGAATTAGTAAAAGCAAGAGTAGGAGGCATGCGAAAGCTTGTCTTGAGAATGATTGTAATAGAGATCTTCTCTACTCGTGGTTGTTCCCTCGAAGAGGCAAGTGAACGTTTATTTCTTTGAATACAGGTATTATTTATGGTATTGCTCTTCTCAATATTTTTTTGTTCCATTGATATATATTGAATATTCATGTTTCTACATATTATATTACATATGGTACCTTACAAGTGATATTAGAGCACTTTCCTTGGCAACAATTGTGGGTAATTAAGGTAGAGACGTGTACTATCGACATATTTAAAGGATAGAGATCTGGCATTTAATGGGTAAAACTACGATGGGTAAGACTACACACAGGAGATACAGACAGTTTCACAGTGTTTCCTGGAAACCAAAAGTTTCTCCCTTGTTGGAAACCTATGCAACCCATGTTGGTACCCCTTAAGTAGTACTGCATCAGAAATAATATGTACATGACCGTCACTCCCATGTATTGACAAGTATATAGGGAGTCCCCTAGGTCTCCTGAAACCTGCTATAGATCAATCGATTGGCCACCTGATTTCTATAATTCCACCAAGAGAAACACTTGGGAATATACTCTCTAGTACCTGGGTAATCGAGTAGTACAACTAAGGGTATGGTAGATCCTCCTTAGTTGGTGACCTGAGATGTTGGGTAGAGTACTATTGTTTGACCCCGCATGTATATCAGAGAACTATAGCACCGAGAAAACCCTTTTCCATAGGAACCGACCTGCAAACCCTAACCCGGGGGAAACATACCAGACACAAAACATAAAATAAATTTTGGCCTCACAACCTTGCCTTCTACATTCTAGTTGCAAAATTACTACACTTTTTTTTATGTTAAGAATTTGAGCATTTCGACACTGCAGTATTATTTAGGTCGGAGTATAAATCCACATGATTAAAAAAAAAGTCTAGGTCCTACCTGCACCCTTATTTGAGACCTATCTCATTGGATTCCCATTTATGTCCTGATTGTTGTGATACCTATCATTTTTAACCTTTTTTTTTACCCCATGGTCCCATACCCTTCTTGACACCTTTATTTCCCACTTCTCCCATTAGTTTTCTCTCATTTCCTTGATTGTAGTGGTATATATCACTTGTCTGTTTTTTTGTCAGTGGACCCATCCATATTTCTCTCATGGCTCTGACTCGCCAAGAAGAAACCAATCAAAAAATGAATAATGACCTTACTTCCCTTTAGGCCCAAGTGGATACTGGAATTCCTGTCATTCATGCCAAAATTGACTACATCTAGGAACAACTCGGTAAACAAATTGTTGAAGTCAATTCCAATATCCAACAATTTATGAACAAATTCCAAGGTCCTTCCTCCTCCGACCCACCTCTCTATACTGAAGATTTTGAATCCAACCAACCTCTGCACTCTCATTCCAACTCCCTACCTCATGACCCCCATCTTCCCACAGTGGAGGTGAAAAAAATTGATGGCTCGAATCCACAAGCCCGGGTCACTCAAATGGAACACTATTTATCCTTGCATGGTATTATTAATGAGTTGACTAAGATTCGTTATGAAATTTTCTATTTGGATTTGGAATGATGAAAATGGTAGCAATGACATATAAATTCACGTCAAGGGTATTTTGCTTGGTCATAGTTTTTTTTTTGGCCTGTACGAACTTTGACAAAGACACCCTCCATTTAGGATGTCTAACTAAGTTGGTATAGTATGGAATAATGGAAGATTTTGTGGTTGCCTTTGAGCACTTGGATTTCTGAATGGAGGGCATGAAAACTGCTTTTTTCAGGGAATGTTTTATTAGTGGCCTCAAGGATGAAATTCGAGCTCATATCATAATGGCTTGCCACTAGACTTGGTTGGAAGCAACTAAACGTGCTAAGGAGGCACAACGGGTCATATTTTACCAGAACAGAAAAACACACTTTTGTTTTGCGCCCTAAACCCACTACCCCTGCTGATCTAGGAGGATCTCAGTGGCCACCCACATTATGCAACTGACTCAAAATATTTTTTGGGTAACTTACTATTTTTAGCAGTTTTTCGGTCCCTGAACTTACAGGGCCATTTTGAGGGCATAAACGACGCTTCTTCGTGATCAGGAACCTTAATGACATCTTAATGATTTGAATGATCCCCCTAAATGAAGATCCTGATCAATACCTTTCCAAAAATCTATTGTGCACCCTAAACGGATATCATATACAACAATTACGACCCTGAGAAGTTGATGTACTAACTTACCTCAACGGGACCCACATGACTTTTGGCGCTTCATCTCCTAGGGCAAGGTTTTTGGATGTCTAGGGTTTTGGAATTCATGTTTATTGTAAAAAGGACTTCAAAGCCTCATTATACTCATCTTCTTGCGAATGAGCATATCCGTCACATCTCTTATCAGAGATAAGATGCCACTATTCTAGCAAGCTTGTTTTTAGTCTGCATTTTACAGTTTTCAACATATTTCTTATTTAATAGAAACCAAGTTTTACAGTATCTCTGTTATTGTTCACTGTGTCTCTGTTTTAATATTAAAAATCTATGGTTTCATTTCATTCCGCTCATAAATCCATATCACCTTCCCCTCAAGCCACCCCTCTCAAGGTCCAAAAATCAACATGGGTGGAAATGGTTGAACGCCAACTCAAGGGTCTCTGCTATAATTGTGATGAAAAATAATTTCCAGGGCACAAGTGTAAAGAACATAACTTTTTACGACCATTTCAGAGGATGTATTTGATGAATATTTTGAGGTTTCTTCTGAAGTTGAGCTACCCCAACCAGATAATATTTTTCCACCATTTGATCCTCTCGAAGTTGAACCACTGATTTCGTTGAATGTTCTCATTGGTTTTTCTACTCCCCAAACCCTCAAATTGATTGGTTACATTAAGCACAATAAAGTCATCATCCTAGTTGACAATGGAATCATTCATAATTTCACTAATTTTTGCATTTCTCAAGAAGTCAATTGTTATATCCATGTTGTCAAAAAATTTCAAATCATGATTTCCAATGGTGGTTCCATGAAATGTGGGAGGTGTTGTGAAAATGTGCGCCTACAAATTGGTTAGTATAACTTGAAATCTCACATGTTTTTTATTGACATGGGTGGTTGTGACATTGTTCTTGGTGTTGAATTGTCTCGCACTCTTGGCCCCATAACCATGGATTTTAATGAATTAACCATGCAATTCCAATAGGAATGACAACGATATGAATTCCAAGGAATCACAACAGGTTCGTCGAAGATCACCAATTCCCACCTCATGGAAAAGTTTCTTAAAAAAGGTCATTTTGGCATCATTTCCCAACTCCATTGCAGTCAAGCAATTGAGACACCCATGGTCTACCCCAACCTTCAAGTTAGCCTTTCCCTCCATCCTGAAGTTTTCCAAACTCACCAAGGATTTCCCCCCTCCCGTGAAGACTATGACCAGTTCGTTCATTTAATATCGAGCATTATTCCTCCTAATGTTTTCCCTTATAATCATCCCTTTGCTCAAAAAAATGAAATTGAGAAAATTATCCAAGAATTTTTAGAAGCAGGTGTTATTTGTCCTAGTATGGCCTCTATTCTTCCCCTATTGTCATGGCCCTCAAGAAGGAAGGAACTTGGTGCATGTGTACTGATTTTTGTTCCCTTAACAAACTTACAATCAAGGACAAATTTCCCATTCCCGTCATAGATGACCTTATGGATGAACTCAGTGGGGCTCAATACTTTACCAAACTTGACCCTCATTCACACTACTACTAGATACATATGAAAGAGGAAGAAATCCCCAAGATTGCATTTCACACTCATGAGGGCCGCTATGAGTTGTTGTTCATGCCCTTTGGTCTCTGTAATGCCCCCTCTACTTTTCAAAGTCTCATAAATCATGTCTTTTGTTCTTTCCTCCATCACTTTGTGTTAGTTTTATTTGATGAAATTATAATCTATAGTAAAACATGGCCAACCCATCTCACCCATGTAGATCCTTCTCCTCTATGTTATCATGCAATTTGTACTTGTTCAAATTCCAAGACAAGTAGGGGAAATAAACATAAACAAATAGGATAACCTATCATTGTCACCTTAATAGGAAATCCCCACCTTTTAGGGATAGGAAAGGTCTACCCCAAGGTAGGCGTCCCCAGTAACCTAAAGGGATAGAAATCTAGGGCTATGGACAAAGTTATCCCTCCTCTCGTTGGTTACTAAATTCACAAGGTCTATGTCTAAGAAAATAAGGCAAAGGAAGAAGGATTTGTGTACCTGCCTGAAACATGAACAACAAAGAATATATGTTGAAAAGCACAAAAGCGATATTTAAGCCTCATGAGACAATAGACAATGTAAATTTATGCTATCTAATATAAATTTGCAGCCAAAGTAAAGTTTACAACAAAAAATAATAATTTGCAACAACTGCAAGAAAAACACTTCAGAAATGCTTGAAAAGACAATGAAAACTTGGAATTTATTATGTAGAATGATTATCAATTGTCACAAGCAAATTATGGTAGGTTTAGCTAGCCATTAAAGTTAGTTATGAAGCAAATTAGTGTTAGTTAATGTGGTTGTAGCAGTGTTTTGCAACATCAACCACAAAGTCAGTGAGTTAGGCTAGTCTAGGGTTAGAATTAGTTAGTAAAAACTTGAAAGAAAAGAGAGTAAAAGTTGTTTGATCAATCCTTCACAAGAGAAATGAATAAAACTAGTGCCTTTAGGGATTATGGATTCAATTATATAAACACAATAACTTGTAGAAAGAAATGATAATACTTTTCTAAGAATTAATGAGGCGGGATCTTGAGGAGTAACACCTTGAGTCCCCAAAGAACCAAGCCTTAAAGATTTAACTCAGCTAGAGAGTAGGAACATCTAGGCCCTAGATAATTTATCCCTTCTTAGACTCTTGAAATATATTTTATGCAACAAGTAACTAGAATAATGCTTCTAATGTGCTAGAACTTTAGGGATTTAGAAGCTTATCTAGACAAGATATTCTTTAGAAAAATTGAAAATAAAGAGCAAGGAAGAAATACCTTATGTTCCTTACTCCTAGGGTTTCAAGAAAGAAATTTCATAATCTTCAACATGAACAAGTAAAATATACCATAAAAATTTAACGTGAAATGAAAATTGCATATTTTACTTACTTCACCAAGAATAGTCAAGCATCAAAACCCTAGATTGCAGAAATTTCACCAAAAAA
Organism: Picea sitchensis; assembly: GCA_010110895.2. Taxonomy (NCBI): domain Eukaryota; kingdom Viridiplantae; phylum Streptophyta; class Pinopsida; order Pinales; family Pinaceae; genus Picea; species Picea sitchensis. The sequence continues at coordinate 114,321 of SNQJ01S0025914.1, forward strand.
TGATCCAAGAAGCATTTAAACCAAGTCTCCAAGAGGTGCGCTTTGTAATTTCAGCCAAGTAACCCCAAGAAGGGTGCAAATTTCAGTCCCACTCCTTGAGTAGGAGAGTTATGATGAAAAATGAATGTCAATTAGGTGTATTTATATCACCTTTATCTAAAAAAATGTCAACTTCAAATTAGAACAAGGTCGACCCTTGAAATTTTCCCTTAAAAATCATATTTAAACAAAATTACATTAAAGTGCCCCTTAAAGGGTGATGCTGACCTCCATAGGTGGGACAGTGGGAAAGGAATATGTAGCACTAGTCTTCCAATAGGATATCACTTTAGGGATTTATAATCTTATCTAGACAAGATCTTCTTTAGAAAAATTTCAAATAAAGAGAAAGGAAGAAATACCTTATGTTCCTTACTCCTAGGGTTTCAAGCAAGCAATTTCATAATCATCAACATGAACAAGTAAAACATACCATAAACATTTAATATGAAATGAAAATTTCAGATTTTACTTACTTCACCAAGAATATCCAAGCATCAAAACCATAGATTGCAGAAATTTCACAAAAAAATGATCCAAGAAGCATTTAAACCAAGTCTCCAAGAGGTACGCCTCACAATTTCAGCCAAGTAACCCCAATAAGGGCGCAAATTTCAATCCTACTTCTTCTGTAGGAGATTTATGATGAAAAATGAATGTCAATTAGGTGTATTTATATCGCCTTTATCTAAAAAAAATCAACTTCAAATTAGAATAGGGGCAACCCTTAAAATTTTCCCTTAAAAATCAGATTTAAACAAAATTTCATTAAAATTCCCCTTAAAGGGTGATGTCATCACTTCTAGGGTGACATTGAGCTCCATAGGTGGGATGTTGGGCAAGGAATATGTAGTAATAGGCCTCCAAAGGCCCTAAGTCATGCCAACACGTGTCAAAACCTCATTAATGTCATCCAAATATCAAACCCAGTCCCTAGGTGATGTCATGGGCTACTAGGGTGACGTCTAAGGACTCCAAGGGATAACGTCTAGGTGGGAGGAGATGAAATATATTCATCTAGGCATGCTAGAGTGCCTCTAAAGGCAACAACCTATTTCTCCATTGTGAAAAAAGTCACCATGATCCTACCCTAGACATGGGGTTTCTGCATCCATCCTTGGGCTCCAAACCCCTCATGAAGGTTCGAACAAGTCATCTTCCCATGAATACCTATCCACTGGGAAAGGTCATGCAAACACAAATAGATATGCCCTCGAAGGGTCCATAAGTCACAATAATCATGCCAAGTAAGCCACATATAATAATCAAACCACCTGAACATGTGCATCAAACCCCCCTTTTCAAACTAAACATGTGCTCAAAGACCTTATACAATTTGTCAAATTTAGTTGCGGGAGGGGTGTCAGAGAATCCTATTGGATCAATCATTCCCAAGTCAAAGGTGTTTCCATGGAGGAAACTATCCAATTGATGTATATATATGAGGTGGAGTGGGGTAAACATTTGTGCATGGGGTTCATGACATACAAGGGTTCATATTGTCTCATTTATGGGTGTCTTTGTAGAGGGTGTGTTGCACCTTCATTTTCAATACAACCGTTTTCCAAGCCCATTATTTTCCATTAATTAATTAAAGTCCATAAAATTTTGGCACTACTAGTGGGTAACATAAACTAGAAGTAGTACCACAATTTCACTTGAAGCTATAGATACACATAGTGCCATAGGGTAAGAATAAGTGATACTGCACATGTGTCTACATACCTCAACAAGTGGGACAACTATATAATGTAAACATGCTTTTGCAGGTCTTTAATATTTTAATAGAAACATTTCATTGTTCTCAAGACCTCTTTGGGAGAGCATCTATAAAGCTATGTTCTTTGTATTTTATCTTTTTCCATCTACATTTCCCTATGGGCCTTCATCCCCTTCTTCCCGTGAAATGAGGTACAATCCCTTCTTGGTTCATTACATTTGAAAATCCCAAAATATCAAGATATTAAAAGGAATGTAGTATGGAAAGTGATAAGTATGATTGGGAATGATACGATGGATCTTCAACGAAACCCTCAGTATCACCCAATTCCTGGGGGTGGCCAACTTACTAGGACGCATTGACACCCACCAAGGTTAAATAAGGAAAAAAGTATAATTTCCAAAAAGGCGTATAATCAAGAAAGATCCTTTGCAACATATCCAAATGCTTTAACTATTAGAGTGACACTTACCATGATACCTAGACCTATTACCTCATGGAGCAAGAACCATTGTCCTCTAGGGATAAGACGGTGTTGTGAATGTTGCTCTATTACTGGTTATGTATAGGATGCATCAATGAATAAGAGGGTCCCTCTGAGGATATTCTATGTCCATCTGGCTCTCGGCATTCCATGTCTGCAACATGTGGGCCTCAATACATAATCTCTTTAGTTACCCCTAGGTTATGGGGAACATATGGCTCCTACTTGGGGACATTTTTTCACCATATATCGCATGAGAACCTCAACATATCTAGTACGAAATGTGTCCTACACACTCAAGAAAATGCGTTAGAGTACCTAGGGTGGTACTATCACCCTTTGTCCATATAAGAGAAAAACCAAAATAAAAAAGAAAATGTTGAAAAGAAATATTGCGATATTTATATTCTAACATGTAAACATGATCATACAATATATACAAATGTAGAAAAGAAATATGTAAAATGAAAATGCAACTATGCTAATATGATATGCATGATATGTACAACAAAATGCATATGCCTACTCTAACCTACTTGTACTTACCTGTGTCACATTGCGGCTGGGAAATAGAGCTTGAGGTGGATTGTATTCACATGTAGCTTCAAATTTTCTCCCTCAAGTGTGGACAAGTTTAATGAGTTTACTCCTACCTCGTTCACGATCTTGTTTGGTCCAATCCACAGACCATCAAACTTCTTGTGCATGCTTGGTTTCTCCTTCCTCTTGTCCCATAGTAATACCAAGTCTCCTTCTTTAAATATTTTGTCCTTTTCTTTGTGATCAAAGGTTCCTTTAATATTATCTTGGTTTTGTTCCATTTGATTCAAATAAATCCTCATGAACTCATTGAGTTCTACTAACTAGTTGATTCTTCCGTGAAGAGTTTCCTTATCTATTGTATATTGTTGTGCAAGATAGAGGATGAGAATTTGGAGATTAACATGCAACTTGGCTTCCAACCCATACACTAAATCGAACGATGTTTTTCCTGTGGAAGTATTTGTTGTAATTCCATATGCCCACATAGCGTACTTGAACTTACTATCCCAAGCCTTCTTGTCTTCTCCCACAATCTTCTTGACAATGTTCATAAGGTTATTGTTGTTCGATTCTACCAATCCATTCCCTTGGGGATAGTATTCGATGACTTGGACAAATCGATTCCATATTTGAAGCATAATTATACCAATGCGAGGGAACTAAAATACTTGGCATTATCTGTAGTAATTTTGGTTGGTGTGCCAAATCTTGTTATGATTCTATCTTCAAGGAAATTCATGACAACTTCTTCAGTTTCCTTCTTTGTTGGGATGGCCTCTACCCACCTTGTGAAGTATTCTATAGAAATCAAGATACAACGGTACCCATTTATTGATTTATCCTTGAATTCACCAATGAAGTGAAGAGCCCACTGTTGAAAAGGAGCTTCCACAACCACACTTTTCAAAAGAAGCACATGGAGTTGTTTTTTTCCTGCAAAATATTTACAAGTTTGGTAGGATGGGACATAGTAGTGGGTATCAGTGAAAAGTGTTGGCCAATAGTATCATGCTCTCAAAATATTGTGGGCAGTGGTGCAGGCAGTGAAATGGCCGCAACAATATCATGAATTAAGTTATTCTAAAAAGTGGATAGACTCATCCTTATACACACATCTAAGGATAATTCCATCAAGGTTCTTCCAACCCAAATTGTCTTGTGTTAGGAAGTGCTTCATGGCCTTGAGTTTCAAGGCCCTCCTCTTGTGGTCTATCAAATGGCCAAGGAAAGTCAAATTCTTCAGGCATTATATAATGTCTGAGTAGCATTCATCATGATGTAATTCACTTACTACCAAATTGACTTGTCCCTTTCCTCTATCTCTATGGATTCTTCATTACTCCCAGTCAACATTTGGGCCAAACCTTGTCATTTAATAATATTGGTGGGCTTATCTCTAAGTCATAATCTTGGATTTTGGAAACCCACTTTCCCCTGGTATCCATGCAATCTTGTTGAGATAGAACATCCTTCACTACAGGGTAAGGGACATAAGCTTTGATATTATTATATTTGACATATCTTCTAAAATGTTTGAGGGATTTAACCAAGGCATAGGCTTGTTTTTCGGTAATTGAATAATTTAATTCTGAGTCCCTAAGGGATTTTCTCAGAAAGGCGATAGACTTCTCATGGTTATCCACATTATTTTGTAACAATACCCCAAATATGGTGTCCTGAGAGGAGAAGGAGAATATAATGAAGTCACGAGAGTAATCAAGGCTGACCAAAACTGATGCTTTAGATATTGCATCTTTGATATCTTTGAAATATTGTAAACTCTTATCGTCCAATTTGAAAACTACGTATTTCTTAAGTAAAGCATTCATGGGTTTGACCCTTTCAACGAAGTTACGAATAAATCGTTTGATGCAATTTGTCTTGTTGAATAACGATTGAAGGGATTTCTTATTGGTTGGAGCATGCAAATTCTTGATGGATTTGATTCTCTCAAGGTCAACAAAAATCCCATCTTCTAATACTATGTTCCCTAACAACTTTCCCTTGTCTACACTAAAGATGGATTTCTTGGGGTTTAGGGAAATACCATATTTCCTACATCTTTCAAAGATAATCCTTAGGTGTGAGAAATGAGCATTCATATCCTTTGATAAGACTATGAGACCATCTTGGTATATCTCCATGATATTCTGAATTAGATCTCTGAACATGAAATCCATCTCCCTTTGGAAAGTTCATGAGGCCAAAAGGCATCCTCAAGTACATGAATGTTCCCCATGGTGTGGTGAATGTTGTTTAAGTTGATCCTCCCTTTTAACCAAAACTTGGTTGTAACTGGAGAATCCATCCAGCATGGACATTATTTTTCCCCCCATGACCCTTTGGAGTAAATGTTACATGTTTGGAAGGGGGTAGTTGTCTTTCAATGATAACTGGTTGAGGTTCCAAAAATTTACGCACAATCAGATGTCCCCATTCTTATTTCGTACGACCACCAGGTTTGACATCCACGAGGAGTATCTGATAGGGCATATGATACCATAATCCACCATTTTCTGAAGTTCTTTTTGGATTTGGTTTGCAAACTTTGGATTGATATGCCTTAGTTTTTGTCTAAATGGTTAGGCTCCTTCTACCATAGGAATGACATGTTGAATAACATCACTTCTATAAGACTTTAGGTCATCATAAGTCCAATCGAAAACATTTTTAAATTGTCTAATGAGAACAAGCATTTCACTTCTTTCATCCTTGGTGGTACCCACTCCTATTTTTATCATTCTTGGTTCAATCTCTATACCTATCTTGAATTCCAATACTTTATCATACTAATCCTTAATAAGTTTTCCCTTATAAACACCATGCCTATCAAACAATTTTTTCTAGAGGAACTATTGGACCTTAGTTATGTAAGTAAGTGAAGATTAAGGAAGAAAGGCGAGGTATGAACTGTGCAGAAGGCACATAAAATGAGGAGGGTTCGAAGTAGTTAAATAAGAAGAAAAGAAGGAGCGAAGTAAAAGAAAAGCTAGCCGTTGGAAGAGAAGATAGAGGAAGATAAAACAATAAAGAAGATGGATTGTGGACAACTCAACAAGTGGAAAAGGAACCAATGGGTGCTTTGGAGTACCTCACAGAAAAGAAAGAAGGACGAGCTGGTGAAGCCCTTAAAGCACGGGTCAAGTGAACCTAGGGTTTTGACACCTAGACTTCGGTCTAAGGTTGTCCAAGGGTCATGTAATGTATAAATAAAGGTCTAGGAGAGTTGAGGGTTGGTCGTGTTATGGTTGTTTCTCATTGTTTATTTTTGTTGTTGAGAACAATATTGAGTCTGTATTGTAATATCTTCAGCTGGGTGTGAAGATCAACCCTTCAACTGGGTGTGCAGGGAGGGGAGATAAAGAGAGAAAGAGAGGAATATCTGCAACTAAGTGCACAAATAGAAATGTATGTTTTCACCTAATAAATAAAGACACACAATTTTGTAGACATAGCCCTAGGGAGAGGGTGAACCACGTATATCTTATTGTCTTTGTGGTTGATGCCATGTTATTTGTTGTTTGATATACTATTATTGCATTGTTGTGATTAAAGATAAGAGATAGAGTTAGCCCCGCGAAGTGAGCATAATAGTGGTAAAGAATGACTAGATTGTTTTTGTGTTGTATTTGGAATCACTTTGCATTTCCTCTGGTTGTAGACACTTGTGTCCTACAACCCCCTATTTCTACTTTGGGTGAGACTACATCTGCTTTGTAGGTGTTGCCCAAAGGGCCAATAGTTAGGGTTTGTTGGTGCACTGTAAGAGTTGAACCCTGGGTCTGCCCATGTGCCAAAAAATGGTTCCATTGTTGGGACCAGGATCTTCTTGAGGGAATGTCAGGGTGGTTTCTATCAAAGACAAAGATATAGAAGTGGATGGAAGAACAATAAAAGGACTTCGTTGAAGCTCTGAACAAGAACCCTAGCATTAGTACAGAAGACTGGTTGGGAAGGTACATCTTTACCAACATACACGATATTTTCTTTGGAGGAGTTCATAAGGAGTTATACGAGTGGTTAGATACATTAGTAGATACCCAGTTTGAGATCAGATCTAGATCACCTGTGGTTTGGACAAAAAAACTGATCAAGAAAGTCAAAAGAGTCGATAACGCTGTGTCTAGAGAAGTGGATCTCTAGTTTGATAACACTATTGGGGGGTACATTACCAAGTTTGTTATTGACAGAGTAGAATCATATAGTCAAGCAAAGAGGTATTTCTTTAAGGGACCTAGAGGAAAGTTCCTACACTTTTTAAAGCTAAGGATTAAGATGCTATTGCATGAGAAGAATATCCTGAAGATATAGTGAAGCTAATGTTCAAGAATCCAGACAATGATAGTGACATAGAGGCTGGACTCATGTGCAGTGGGAGAACATTCAAAGAAGTTCCTCTTACAAACCTATTTAAGAAAAACTATGGAGACGAGGGATTCTACAGTGGATAAGAAGTAGATCTAACAAATGAAGAGTATTCAAAGTCCACAAAAATAGAGGAAGTACAGACCAAATAAATTCACCGAGGAGATCCATAAACTTCAGGAACCACGCCTACTATTGAAGTAAGTAATATTACTCCTCCTGTTGTTTTAGCAACATTAAGTAACTAGAGTAACCAAAGTAGTCAGAGCAATCATAGTACTGTTACAGGCAGTTTAACACACACTCATTCAAGAAACCAAGGAATATCTATGGAAGATGAAATGAGGTTACCCATTGTTGGCACAGGGGTAGAACCAGGGTTCAACGCTACAACAACGCACGAAAAAATCCCTAACTATCGGCCCTTTCAGCAACACCTGCGAACCAGATGAAGTCTCGCCTGAGGTAGAGGTAGGGGTGGTTGCAAGACTCAGGTGTCTACAACATTTAGTTGGGACACAGATATATGATTACAACACTTATCAAGCACTTAGTATAGACCATTCATCAATATTTAACCCTTATTACACTTTGCAGATAGCACAAAGCATCGCAGTATTCATCTAGATCTAAGGTATTTTAACACTTAGCAATGGTAAAGTAGATTAGATCCTGGAGATCAGCACTAAACAACTTCACACATACCAGATCTAGCATACACATGTATTAAGAAGCACAAAGCATAACTAGATCTATTTATCAAGCACTTAGCAGCATAGAAATAACCATATCAGTCAAAGCAAAAAGAATAAAACACAGATTTACGTGGTTCACCCCCACCCTGGGGCTACGTCCACCAACTCTTCTTCTTTATTAGTATCTTCAATCATCAGTTACAACACAGAGCCTTGAAACCTTCTTCGAAAAAGGACAAAATATCTTCGCAACTCGCTAGATTCTTCTTCCTTGTGATTCAGCATAAAGTCGTTCACAACCTTTTACAACAACTTGCACTTAGCTCTGTAAGCCTCTTACAATCATGCACAGAGAATTTACAATCCACATCTGATCACACAGATCTAATTACTAGCACCAAGCCATCTACTACTTCTTACATTGCCTAAGTATTTATTTATACATTACAAAAGTGGGCCTAAGTTTGGGTAAACCCACAGGCCAACATCCCTTTCCCATTACATTAACCCAAAAACCCTAAAAGGGCCCAAAAGTGGACCGAGATCCCATGATCTTTGCTTCGCTTGGCGCTTCATATTTGACAGGCTGTCAAAGTCCCAAAAACGATCAAATATGACCAAGTGTTCCTCAAATCTTGGTCAAGGGCCAACAGGCCCCCAACACTCATCTGTGACTCGTCTCGAGTCACTCAGGTCTGCGCAATTCTGCTTCAAATGCCTCGAGCTTGGCTTGAGCTGCTTCGACCTGTTGTTTTGTTGTGGACTCCTACTGGGTGAATTCCAAGATCACTGTTTCATTTACTGGTCTTTCCAGGCACTGTTCTGCAGTGATGACGACTTGCTCAAGTTCCGCTCCCTGGCTTTTGATCTTGGAAAATAACATGCATGCCTTGTCTTGCACCAGTTGGATTCACTGAGTGATTTCCATCACTTTGCTTTGGATCATATGTATCTTCTATTGAGTTGTGCATTTTTCATGAGATATTTTCATTCTATCCATTGCAGATAGAGCCTTCACTTGCGCCTGTAATGTATCTGCATGCTTCTTTGCTTCTTGGAGTTGCGACTCTAGTGTCTGTAATTCTAGATTCTCTATAAGATTCTCATAAGTCTGGGTACACTGGTCACTGAGCTGCTTTCATTCCATGACAAGAGCTTTCAATTTGTCAATTGCGCTTCGAGCAGTTATTTCTCGCTGGTCTCTTATCTCCTAAGAGGTCTCAGGCACAACGCAGAGTTCTATATCTACAATGCACTGCTGAAGTTTTTGCATAAATTCTTCAAGCTATGCCTCCTTCTGTGGAATTCTCTCTTCAACTGGTACTTCGATAATAGTCACAAATAAGAGTGCTCTGTTGACTAATTCCTTGACTTCAAGTTTCTTTGTGAGAAACTTTTCCTTGCTCTGTTGTAGCTCTGCTTTCTCTTTGTCCCACTGTACTTGAAGAGAAAGTTTTTCTTATTCGGCACCATTGCGCTACTCGACAAGTACTCCCTATACTTGTGTCAAATCCTGGGTGGCTTGTGCTATGTCTTTGTGAGCTTGTCGAAGGTGAGCTTCGACCATATCAACAATCCGGTGAAGTTGAACTGGCTCATCTCCTGGTTCGACTGTCCCTACTGTCAGTGATAGAGTGATGATTGCACGGTTAGACTGGAGTGCCTATTGAACTCCTTGGAGTTCAATCTCTATACGGTTATACATCTGCTCCTGCTTCACCTCCTGCTTCTCTACTATCTCCTTTGAAGCATCATTTACCACTACAATGATGAAATCAAAGTCATGCAGCATGAGGGTAGCTCACATCTTGGTTACAGGGGTCTTAGGTTTCTTCTCGGAGGAAGATTTCAAAGGTGAGACCTTCATTTTCTTTAATGAGTCTTCTTCGTCCCTAGGCGATGGTACTTCACCCTTCTGTTGTTCAATTTATGCACCTTCTATTTCTTCTCCATCACCTCCTTCATCTGGTGTGACAGAGGAAGTCGTGAATTTCTTTAGGTTTCTTTGTTTTTCTTGGTCACGGTGTATCCAGTAAAGTCTCTAGGCTATCAATGTTGGATATTTCTACTGGGTCTGCTGAGACAAGGAGGTCTGTCAACCATTCCTTGGTGATCTCCTCTAGGCTTTCTTCTATCAGCTTATAATATGACTGTAATTGTTGCTTGTGTTCATCAGCAAGCATTGTTATGTAAATGAAGTGATGATCCATGCTGAACTTCATTAAGGGTATGAATCTGTGGAGCATTTTTGGGGTAATGCGAGGCGTAGCCTGGATGGCAGTATTCAACTGGGTGTAGTAGGTATGGAAGATAACATTGGATTGCCACTGCTTGTTCATGTCATTAGAATACCATAACGTGTTGAACTTCATGGCTAAGGGCTCAAAAGGGTCGAGGTCCGGGAAGGTTACACCTTCCGGTAGCTCCCATGCAACAAAAGCTATAAGTATTAAGAGCCAGCTGAAATGGAACTCATGTCCCTGATCTTGGGATTCTCTACAGTCAATATCTAGTTGATTCACCAGGTACTTCACCTAGTTCATCTGTAATCCCTCTACGCACTTCCCTGCAAGGTCAACTACGAAGCCGAACACTTGCATTGGTCAGTTCTTGCGAACTAGCTTCCCTGCGATCAGTTGATAGGCAAGGAGCGCTATGCCTTTCTCAATAGAAGATACCTTGTAGCATCGCGTGCCCTTCTCGAAATCACCATAGGTTTCTTTAATCCTCTGCACTAGTGCTTGGTCTGAAGTCTTTCCTGGGTAAAATTCATGTGGATCAGGGCCCTACATGTTCAGCCCTGTGATCCGATTGATCAAGGTCGGATCCACAGTGATGTGACGGTTCAACCATAGATATCCTCCGTGGTAGTAGGACAACAACAATTTGACACATGCATTTACTTCTTGGTGTCTACCGAAGTGCAGGATTTTCATCACATTCATCAAAGTGGATTGTGCGAGGTTCAACGTCCATTGCTGAGGGACGATATTTTAATTCTTTCCCTTGGTTCTGGTTAGATACTTGTACATGGAAAGCATGTTGTAAAATTTACAATTTCCCAGGTTGAAGTCACTAAACTTCAATGCTGTGATCTTTTCCTGATCAGCATGAACTGCGTGCACCCATTTTGGCAGGTATGCATTGATCATAGCATACTTGAAGTCTCAGGGAACACTGTCACGGTTGATGTCACCACGCAGAGGGGGTAGGTAAGTGGGTAGGATGGATGGCACCAACTTCACGTTGGCCACATCATTTTTATGTTTGTTTCTTCTTTCTGTGCTGACTCGAGATGTTCCTTCTTGAGAAGTCGATGAGGAAGCTTGCACTCCTCTCATCGATGATTCTTGTAAACCAGTAGAGACTCCTCTCTTAGACACGAATTTCTCAGCTCTGAGGCTAGTGAGTACCTCTCTTACATATTCTTCAGCTGCGCTAAATTCGTCAGACATACGCGCTTGGAAAAATAATTGAGATTTATAATGATCTCAGATACTGTACTTGGATGAATAATCAGATTGCAATGACCACTGTATACAATCACTATTTTGCGGGATTCAAATTCTCAGTTGGAAAAAATGTTCTTTGGGCATGGTGCGTCAGGCTAAATAAGAAATTCGGCAGTGGTCTTCTTGCAATGGGTATGAAGCTTCCATTAACGTTGATATATCCATTATGGTGTGGTCCAATGGTCTAGTGATGATCCATCAATGTTTTTCTGTCTGTTCAGGGTGGAATTCGAACGGATATATCGGTCCAATGGCTATATTGCTTCGCCATGGCGAAGTTCCATAGGTCACTGTCCTGATATCCCGATGAAGTTCAAATTCTACAATTTTTCTTTCTGCGATGTTCCATATGGAATCTCCTATAGTTTTTCAATCTTTGCCCTCTTCTTACTTAACTTTCTATCCTTCTTCCTAGTAATCTTCAACTCGGTCTGCCTTTTTCCATTCTGATTCCTATCTTCCTTTAGCGGAGTCATTGCGTGTTGTTGAGAGTCTTTCAGGGGTAATACCTCTTCTGTATCTGGAGTAAGTACTTCAATCTTCTGTGAGCCTCCTGACATTCTTTCAGCTTCAACATTGTGGTCTCTAATGTCAAGGGGTTTAGATCCATTCTTCTGTTCTTCAATCAACTGTGAAATATTCATGGTCATAAATTATTTTAATTCTTGTTTCTTCTGTTCCAAAGATGTTGTTTCTTCCTTCCATCTAACTTGATCTCTGTCAATCCAGGGTTTTCCAAGCAGCATAGTCAATGGGGTGTTGTCCTCAATAAATCTGATGATCTCAAAATCTTCCTTTGTCAAAGTTCCATTAGCATTCATAGACATCTGAGTGAGCCATCCACATAGGTTCACCATTTTTCCTATGAATAACCTTATTCCATTTAGTGAAGGGATCATAGCAGGCCTTCCTATAGCTTCCCAAGTTCTTTCTGTCATGACATTCACCCGTGTTTCCTCATCCAGAACACAGTCAATGTCGAAGTCTTCTATTCTTACTTCAATTTTATCTTTTTTCGTTAAAGACCTATGATAATCTAATATCTTGATGATCTTTCAAGATGTCTTTCATCTGTAGTAATGTCTTCTATGATTCTTTCTGGGGTTTTTCTATTTATGTATTTTCCTTAGGGTGTTCTACAGTTAGATTCATTCTTTTGAGCTTAGCAATCATTCTAGGGAAATCCAACACTTCATGGTCTAAAGCTTTGCAACAGAGACAACTAGGTTTTCTACCAGGGCATTATTTAACTAGATGTCTTGGTTTTCTGCAACTGTAATAGATGGTCAATCCTCTCTTTCTTGTAAATGATCCCCAACCTCTTCTGTACTGTGCACTAGGATTATGGTAGCTAGCTTGCAAAAAAATATTTGTAGGATCCTGCATCCATTTTTTAGTCCAAACATTATTTCTATGCATAGGTATAACATATATATCATATTTATTCATATCAAACTTTCTTTCATCTACTAGTGCCCTATTTTTCAAGCTTGGACATAATCTATCAAAAATGCCTAGATCCATGTTTTAGAAACAAAAATTTTCACTTGTCTTACTTCTATAGAGCACAAAGCTTTCAGATATAGAACTTTCTTACCTTTATCAGAGCACAGAACTTACAGATCTTACCTCTTTTCTGAAGATCTGACCTTTCTTTCTTGGTACAAATATTCACAGGTCAAGTAGAATACTGCGCACTAGGGCAACAGATCTATGCATAGAGCTTTCTTTGCACAAAGATTATTCTTTTCTAGTTCCCAATGATCACAGTTTTGGTCCCGACAATGAAACCATTTGTTGGCACAGGGGCAGACCCAGGGTTCAACGCTACAACAACGCACCAACAAATCTCTAACTACCGACCCTTTCAGAAACACCTGTGAAGCAGATGAAGTCTCACCCGAGGTAGAGGTAGGGGTGGATGCAAGACTCAGGTTTCTGCAACCTTTAGTTGGGACACATATATGTGATTACAACACTTATCAAGAACTTAGCATAGACCATTCATCAATATTTAACCCTTATTACACTTCGTAGATAGCACAGAGCATCTCATTATTCATCTAGATCCAAGGTATTTTAACACTTGGCAATGGTAAATTAGATCAGATCCTGGATATCAGCACTAAGCAACTTCACACATATCAGATCTAGCATACACACATCTTAAGAAGCACAAAGCATAACTAGATCTATTTATCAAGCACTTAGCAGCATAGAAATAACCATATCAGTCAAAGCACAAATCATAACACACAAATTTATGTTGTTCACCCCCACCCAGGGGTTACGTCCACTAACTCTTCTTCTTTATTAGTATCTTCAATCATCAGTTACAACACAGAGCCTTGAAACCTTCTTCGCAAAAGGATAGAATATCTGTGTAGCTCACTAGATTCCTCTTCCTTGTGCTTCCACACAAATTTGTTCACAACCTTTTACAACAATTTGCACTTAGCTCTATAAGCCTCTTACAATCATGCACAGAGAATTTACAATCCACATCCGATCACACAGATCTAATTACTAGCACCAAGCCATCTACTACTTCTTACATTGCCTAAGTATCTATTTATACATTACAAAAGTGGGCCTAAGTGTGGGTAAACCCATGGGACGACATCCCTTTCCCATTACATTAACCCAAAAACCCTAAAAGGGCCCAAAAGTGGACCGAGATCCTATGATCTCTGCTTCTCTTGGTGCTTCGTCTTTGACAGGCTGTCGAAGTCCCAAATACGGTCAAATATGACCAAGTGTTCCTCAAAACGTGGTCAAGGGCCAACACCCATATTCAAAGGAGATGGATCTAAAGATCCTGACCAACATTGGTTCTTATGCAAAGCTGTATGGATCATCAAGAAAGTCACTGACGAAGCTGTCAAGAGAGCCCAGTTTAGTACTACCTTGAGGGACCGTGCACTGAGTTGGTACATGAAGTTTGCTGTAGGATCTGCATAACCTAATCCATTGAATGAAATTAAGACTGCGTTGAGTGAAGAATTCAAGAATCCTAAGTTGGAGTCACAATGCATTACAAAATTTAAGGATATCAAGAAGAAGGTAATTGAACCTATATGGGAGTTTGATCAGAGGTTTTAGACCCTGACAAGCCATTTGAATTTTTAGATCCCAGATAAACAGAACAAAGAATGGTTCATTGTTTCCCTCCTGCCACATATCATAGTTCCTCTGATGCAACAGAAAATTGCTTTGCAGGCTGAAGCTTTGGATATTTCCATGAAATTAGAAGCAACTCCTATAGGAGAATCTAGCCCAGGTATGAGTCAAATCTTGAATCAGTTAACTAGTTTATCCTTACAGGTTGAAGATATGAAGAAAGATAAAGGAAGGGAGAAAAGAGAAGATATATGGTTTATTAGATGTAAATTAGAGGGCCATGGGAAAGAGAAATTCCCCCTATTTCATGAATAGTTTACCTTTGGAGCACCTATCCCTTTGAGGCAGGCTACTATACCCTGGTGCGAGGTATGTAGAGCTAGACATCACCCTGGTTAATGTTATTATATGAAAAAATATGTCCAGACACCTACCAATATTTATTGTACATTATGCAAGTCTGTGGGACATGATGAGAAGGATTGTAGGGCTTATGATCTCATGCATGAAAGATCAAGGGATACATATATAATTCAAGGAGAAGTACAACAAGAAGGAAACAATGTGCAGTTCAACTCCCTAGGAAGAGGAAAATTCAATCCTCGTGGTGGATTCAGAGGAAGAGGACGAGGTGGAGGCATGGGTTGAGGTAGAGGTTAGATCATTTTCTATAACTGTGCATAACTAGGACATTTGGCAAGGGATTGACAGAACCCTTGTACTACTTGTAACTAGTGTAGCTCGTTTGATCATGTCATCGAAGATTGTCCAGTATTGCTGGCCAAACTCCAGGAGAGATGAGGAGGAAACCAACAAGTCCAATTAATATCAACAGAACCTCACGTTGAGGACCCTAGATTCGTTGTTATTACTAGAGGAGGCACTGTTACAGGAGAAGATATGGTGACTCCAAGAAAGACTGCAAAAGGATTAGGGATCAGAAGAGCTACAGAGAAGGCACAATTGTTTGACCCAAAGAAAGAGAGGAATACTTTTGAATAAGCAAGGAAAGAATTTGTAGAAGAACAAGCTCCTTCATCTAAGGTACAACCAGAAGTGAGGGAATGTAAAATTCCTCCATCAACTGATCAGTCCACCCTCGCCAGACAAGGAAAAGAGGTAAGCAAGCTCATGGACTTATTATATACATGTATCAATTTAATTAAAGATGAAAAAGTTGTACAGGAGCTACAACACCTAGTAAGACAGTATGAAATTGGAAGAATAGATCCTATTCTGAGTATAGATGTGAATCAAGTATCTAGGAAAATAAGGACAAGCAAGGAACTGCACCTTAGTGCTAAGATTGGAGACTACGACATGGACTATGTGGTCCTCGACTTGGGATCAAAAGTCAATGTTATGACAAAGCAGACTTGAGCGTTGATGGGAAAACCTGGATTGATTTACTCCCCTATCAGACTCAGGATGGCTAATCAACAAGCGGTGCATTCTCATCAGATTCAGAAGAGGCATTGGAAAATTGGCAGAACATAATTTATGAAGTCTCTACATGGAGGTGTGCCAGATTGACCAGAGCAGTTCGCTAGATTGGCACAGAAGTAAGTAATATTCCAAAATTTTATGGCTTGAATCATTTAGAGACATTTCTAGTTGAATTTGAAAAAATCGTACCAGTACAACAAAGGATGTTGGCACTAGCTGAAGCCTTGAAAGCCACACTAGCTAGATGGTGGGGAACACACAAGAAGAACATCACAGAATGGGTACAATGCCACACATTATTGACAGTGCACTTTTTAGACCAAGAATAAGGATGCAACATTCGATATACAGGTCAGAGTTTTCCTAAGGACCATGTGAAAATTTATGAGGAAGCCTGGAGCAACATTCCTAAAGAACAGCGGGTGCATAAGTTCATTAACACCTTGGATTCTACACCTATCAACTAGTATCTTCAAGCAGAACTACGCGTCATCACTACAGATTGGTATGGTATGACTCATAACTTTATAGTTGCGTTTTTATTTGAGAGTCAGTACCCTACAGTAGATCAGGTGTTACAAATTATAAGACAAAAGGTCTTTGAGGAGGCACCTAACCTCCCTTTTACCCAAGAAGGAGATGGATGGATTGTGCCTCTTCAACAGTTACAGGAGTGCTACAATATTAATGTTGATGAGGATGATGACCCAAGGGATGTAAACATTTTAGAAACTGAAGGTCAAAGAGACATAGAAGGGCCAAGGAATCAGGGGATTGAATTACCCTTTGCTGGACAACCCATTAAAATTAAGAAGGTTAATATTGGAATAGAGAAAACACCTAAGTTAGAAAATGTGGGAGACTATTGGGATGATGCTACTATTAGCAAGATCACAAAATTATTGCATGAATATCAGGACATGTTTCCAACCAAGTTCACAGATATGAAGGGAATTAAAGGACCCATGGGAGAAATGAAAATTCCTCTGAGACCAGATGTAAGACTCATCAAGCAGATACCTTATAGACTGTATCCCAAATACAAGCAAAAAGTTAAGATTGAGTTGGATAGAATGTTGGAAGTAGGAATCATAGAACCTATTGAAGAATCTGAATGGATTATCCTTATGGTGGTCCAATATAAGAAGTAAGGAGAAATCAGAATCTGTGTATATCTAAGGAAGTTGAACGATGCATATCTACATGATCCATTCCCTACACCTTTTACCGATGAGGTTCAAGATAATGTAGGAGGACAGGAGGTCTACTCATTCAAAGATGAATTTTCAGGTTATCACCAGATCATAATTGCTAAGGAAGATCGACATAAGACCACATTTGGAATAGAATGGGTGTCTTTTCAGTACAATGTGATGCCTTTTGGGTTGAAGAATGCACCAACCATCTTTTCGAGGGTGGTGGTCGAAGCATTTAAGGACTTCTTACACAAGTTCCCGGAAGCTTATTTTGATGATTAGACTATCTTTATCCTACTAAAAGACCATATTGAAAGTTTAAGATTGATGTTAGATAAGTGCAGGCAATATCAGATTTCCCTGAATTTAAAAAAATGTATTTTCTTTTCACCCTTTGGAGTGCTGCTAGGGCACATTGTGTGTAAGCAGGGGTTGTTGGTGGATCCTTCCAAGATTTCCATCATTGTGGATCTACCTCCTCCCACTTCAGTTAGATAGTTGCACACTGCATTAGGACACACTGGATATTATAGGAAGTTTATTAAGGGTTATGCGCAGATAAAAACACCTATGGAGAAGCTATTAAGGAAACATAGCAAGTTCCAATGGACAGAAGAATTCCAACAGATCTTCGACACACTAAAGCAGAAAATGGTCACTGTGCCAATATTGGTTTTTCCAGATTGGAGTAAGGAGTTCAATGTTCATGTCGATGCCTTTTCCATTGCATTAGGAGCAGTCTTGGCATAGCCAGGTGCAGGAGACATTGACCACCCCATAGCCTTTTCTAGCAGGAAGCTTTCTTTAGCTGAAAGGATCTATACTACGACTGAAAGAGAAGGCTTGGATATGGTATATGCGCTACAAAAGTTTAGACACTATTTTATGGGAGGACATTTTAAAATGTTCACTGATCATTCTGCATTGAAGTACTTAGTCAACAAGCGAGTGTTGGGGGGAAGAATATGAAGATGGTTAATACTATTCCTGGATTATGATTTTGAGATTGTGGTCAAGCCAGGAAGAATGAATAAAGGACATGATCACTTATCTAGGTTATAACATGGCGATGAACCCACTAGCTTGGAGGATACACTACCATATACACAACTCCTGGCCATCATAAAAGTTGATGATCACTTCGCCGAGATAGTTCAGTTCTTGTCCACAGGAATGGCACTACGCGAGTACACAATCATTTAGAAGAAACAATTGGTAGTCCACACTGCCGACTTCCAACTCATAATTGGACAGTTATATAAGATGGGACCAGATGAGATCTTGAGGAGATGCATTATGGAGGAAGAAAGACCATCGATTCTTGCATAAGCACATCAAGGCATTGCATGAGGACATTATGCGAGGAAAGAAACAATGCAGAAGATTCTCAGAGTTGGCCTCTGGTGGCCTACTTTACATAAGGATGATAAGGAATACTACAGATCTTGCGATGTGTGTCAAAGAGTAGGAAAGCCTTCTAGAAGGGATGATATGCCTTTGGCATCGCAATGAACACTACAATTATTCAAGAAATGGTCCATTGACTTTGTGGGACCTATTAACCCACCAGGAAGGTGCACAGGAGATAGATACATTATCACTGTGACAAAGTATTTGACCATATGGGAAGAAGCAAGAGCAGTTAAGGACTGTAGTGCAGCCACAACTGCACAGTTCATCTTTGAAGATATTATAACCAGATTTGGTTGCCCAAAGATCCTTATGAGTGATCAAGGCACACATTTAATCAACAAAACTATTGAAGCCTTGACTCAGGAGTTTGAAGTTCACCATCAGAAGATAACTCCATACCACCCATAGGAGAATGGTATGGTCGAAGCTTTCAATAAGATCTTGGAGACAACACTGACTAAGATTTGTAGTGTTAATAGAGATGATTAGGATTTAAGAATTCCAGTAGTACTATGGGCCTATAGAACTAATTGCAAGAAGATAACTACACATACTCCCTTTAAATTGGTATATGGCTTGGAAGCAGTGGTACCTATGGAATACTTCATTCCTAGTTTAAGAATCACAACATTTACAGGTATGGATGACATGGGATATTTTCAATATAGTCTTGCGTAGTTGCTGGAATTGGAGGAAGACAGGTTCATCATAGGATTTCATCAGCAGGTACAAAAAGAATGAGAGAAGGCTTATCATGATAGACATATAAAAAAGAAATCACTTAAGCAAGGAGATTTGGTACTGTTATATGAAAGAAGTTCATGAAGCATCCAACGAAGTTCAAGATGCATTGGCTAGGACCATTTGAAGTTGCCTATGTTACAGAAGGAGGAGTTGCGCAATTGAAAACCCTTAATGGAAAATGGAAAGAAGGTTTAGTAAATGGGAGTCGGTTGAAATTGTATTATGACAACCAGTTTCCTCGTAGCTCTGAGTAAAACCAAAATAAGAAGGGTCTAGGTACCAGGTGCAGTTCAAACTAGGTACCAAACATAGAAAATACATTATGCACAAGATAGGGAGGGACATAGTAGAAAGCACAGGCTGCTTCAGATAGTCTGCAGTCGAAGTGATACAGAAGGTTCAGTCTTGCAGTGACTTGGGACGAGTCACATGTGAGTGTTGGGGGAATTTTGGCCCTTGCTTATGTAAGGAAGTGAATATTAATAAAGAAAGGAAAGGTCCAAACTTCTCAAAAGGCACATAAACCGAGGAGAGGTCGAAGTGGTTAAAGAAGTAGAAAAGAAGAAGCGTAGTAAAGGAAAAGCTAGTTGTTGGAAGAGAAGATCGAGGAAGATAAAGTAGTAAAGAAGAGGGATCGTGGACAACTCAACAAGTGGAAAATGACACCAACAGGTGCTTTGGAGAACCTCGTGGAAAATAAGGAAGGACACGTTGGTAAATCCCTTAAAGCATGGGTCAAGTGAACCTAGGGTTTTGGGACCTAGGGTTTTGACACCTAGACTTCGGTCTAAGGTTGTCTAAGAGCCATGTAATGTATAAATAAAGGTCTAGGAGAGTTGAGAGGGTTGGTCGTATTATGGTTGTTTCTCATTGTTGATTTTTGTTGTTGAGAACAATATTGAGTCTGTATTGTAAGATCTTCAGTTGGGTACAAAGATCAACCCTGCAGCTGGGTGCGCATGGAGGGGAGATAAAGAGAGAAAGAGAGGAAGATTTGCAACTAAGTGCACAGATAGAACTGTATGTTTTCACCTAATAAATCAAGAAACACAGTTTTGTGGATGTAGCCCTTGCGAGAGAGTGAACCACATATATCTTATTTTCTTTGTGGTTGATGCCATGTTATTTGTCGTCTGATATACTGTTATTGCATTGTTTTGATTAAAGATAAGAGATAGGGTTAGCCCCGTGAAGTGAGCATAATAGTGGTAAAGAATAACTAGATTTTTTTCGTGTTGTATTTGGAATCACTTTGCATTTCCTCTAATTGTAGACACATGTGTCCTAAAACCCCCTATTGCTACTTTGGGTGAGACTGCATCTGCTTCGTAGGTGTTGCTAAAAGGGCCAGTAGTTAGGGTTTGTTGGTGGAATGTAAGAGTTGAACCCTGGGTCTGCCCATGTGCCAACATGAACACATCCCTTTAGGAGGGTGTTATTGTGAAAATTCATGACCTCAATATTGATGGACTTGGCTAGGAGATTTATCTATGAGTCATAGAATTCCCTGTTGTTTTCCAAGAATCTGAGGACATGAGCGTCATCATTGAAAACTTGTCAGTGTTTCATGTTGTCAAGAATTGATGATCTAAAGACAACTTCCATTTTTCATAAGTTATGAAGGGGGCCTTCACAAGGTTGCAAGGTAGAGGTTTAGACTACTAAGGAGTTATCTATATGATTTTCCTCTCTGGGGACCGCTTCAATTGACATTATTTCAAATTATTTTAAGGTATCCCTCACCAGATCCCTATGCTTCTTAAGCCTTTCATTCTTTTTGGTGAATTTCGACATTACTTATGAAACTGCCAGGTTAGAATCTCCAATAACCCTTAAGTACTTTATTTTCCTATCAATGGCTAAATTTATTCATATAAGCAAATCCTCATACTTAACAATGCTATTCGTGCAATGGTACTGAACCCTATATGAGAAGTAATAGGTCTCCTTATAAGGGGCAGTGAGAATAATATCTGCTCCTAGACTAAGACTAGAGTGACCACCATCAAACTCTAGCATCCACACCCCATCGAGTTCCTGGCATGGTTCTCTTTTGAAGTTCATATCTAGAGAAAAAAAATTCCCCATTCCATCATCCAGGAAAAGGAGTTGATTGAAGGGATTTTTGGAGGTTTCAACTAGAAATTTGGTAACAAGTTCTTTGTAAAGGGTGATGAATCCACCCTCGGGGTGGGAAATGATGTCTTTTGACCCATCAAATTGAAAAATTCCCCCTAAGTTAGTCACTATTTCCTTAGAAAATAAGATTCCCCAACTTCTCGATACATAAATCACGACTACATTAATTATAAAAGAGACATCGGGGGGAGTGTAGAATATAACCCTTAAGTCCTTTATAATACCACAAAGTGTGATGGGGTTGGGATCTAAATCACACATGTTCTGGTATGGTCAAGAAATATCAAGTCCCAATTGTTGCATCACCTTTCAAGGAATAATATTTGTGGAGACATTTTAATCCAACACACAATTGTGGAGGAGTAACCCATTTACTCAAAGGGTGATAAATAAAGGTGTAGGTTCGCCATATTTTCTCCCAATGTTTTCCACACAGAAGATAATAGGGGAATCCTCTCCCTGGAAATATTATCCCTCAAGGTCTTGTGGAGGTAACTGATTTCTATGCTCCTCCATTCCCTCAGGATCAGATGTTGATGGAGATTCATCAAGCTCAGGAGCTATTGAATCGATCTCATCTAGGTGAAGGGAAAGGTCATTGGATTCTAAAGGATAATTATAATCATCTAACTCCTCACTCTTGAAATCTTGTGAGTGAATTTCTACATCCTTCATGTTTAAAAAACAAGTACTTCACTTTCCCTTGGTTGGGGCCTTATAGGGTAAGTTTATCTTGTCACCCATCTCTGATTGTTTGGGGAAACAACATTCTGCCTCCATGTCATTTATTTCATTTATTTGAACCTATTATTGAATTCTCTCACAGACTCGTTGCTACATTTATAAATTTCTCGGTACTGAGAAAAGAGGAAAGTTAGATACTCTTTAATGCCCCACCTTTGTATGAAGGCTTGTTCAAGGTCCTCTCGATTTTTAAAAATCTTAATTGGGAGGTTGTTCCACCATGTTTTGGCCTTTCCAGTTAATGAAGATAGAAAGATCTTCATAAACACATCCAAGTGTTTTTCTCGAGCTTCATGGAGGTTCAAACTTTCACAAAATTTTGACAAATGAAGGTTGTCAGAGGTGTCATCCTCTCTAGAGAGATTAGGTAGCCATGAGTTGGTTTCCTTAGGTAAGTTATGTGAGCCCCCTTTGATGTTGTTCATATCCAAGGGTCTAAATATATCCTTGGGGGACCACTTCAAGGGAGCCATAGAACAATAAGGTGTGTACTCACACCCACTATGGGTCATCATCAATGGAGTCAGCAGGATTAACAAAGGAAGTGAGGGAATCACCCTCAGTGGAGTCGTCAGTTAATCTTGTGAGATAGAGGATTCGATAAAAAGGCTTACCAAATATAACGTTGTTGAGGAAAACTGACTCAATCTTCCCCGACAACAATGCCAAAAAATTTATCGCGCAATTTGTACTTTTCCAAAGCCCAAGACAAGTAGGGGAAATTGGTGTAACAAATATGATAACCTATCACTGTCACCTTAATAGTGAATCCCCATGTTTTAGGGATAGGAAAGGTCTACCCCAAGGGAGGCATCCCTGGTAATCTGAAGGGATGGAAAGCTAGAGCTATGGAAAAATTTATCCCCCCTCTCACTCGTTACTAAATTCACAAGGTCTATGTCTGAGAAAATAAGGCAAAGGAAGAAGGATTTGTGTACCTTCCCATAACATGAACAATAGAGCATATATATGGAAATTTCAAGTAAAAAAGTGATATTTAAGCCTCAAGAGACAATAGAAAATTTAAATTTATGCTAGATGATATAAAATTGCAGCCAAAGTAAAGTTTACAACAACAAATAAAATTTGTAACAACTGCAAGAAAAACACTTAAAAAATGCTTGAAAAAACAGTGAAAGCCCGACATTTATTATGTAGAATGATTATCAATTGTCACAAGCAAATTATGGTAGGTTTAGCTAGCATTTAAAGTTAGTTATGCAAAAAATTAGTGTTAGTTAATGTGGTTGTAGCAGTGTTTTGCAACAACAGCCACAAAGTCAATGAGTTAGGCTAATCTAGGGTTAGAATTAGTTAGTAAAAGTGTGAAATCAAAGAGAGTAAAAGTTGTTTGATCAATCCTTCACAAGAGTAATGAATAAAACTCATGCCTTTAGGGATTATGGAGTCAATTATATCAGCACAATAACTTGGAGAAAGAAATGATAATGCTTTTCAAGAATTTATGAGGTGGGATCTTGAGGAGTAACACCTTGAGTCCCCAAAGAACCAAGGCTTACAGAGTTAACTCAGCTAGAGAGTAGGCACTTATAGGCCCTACCAAATGTCTCCCTTCTTAGACTCTTCAAATATATTTTATGCAACAAGTAACTAGAATAATGCTTCTAAAGTGCTAGAAATTTAGCGATTTAGAGGCTTCTCTAGACAAGATATTCTTTAGAAAAATCACAAATAAAGAGCAAGGAAGAAATACCTTATGCTCTTTACTCCTAGGGTTTCAAACAAGAAATTTTATAATCTTCAACATGAACAAGTAAAACATACCATAAACATTTAACATGAAATGAAAATTGCATATTTTACTTACTTCACCAAGAATAATCAAGCATTAAAACTCTAGATTGCAGAAATTTCACCAAAAATTTATCCAAGAAGCATTTAAACCAAGTCTCCAAGAGGTGGGCCTCATAATTTCAGCCAAGTAACCCCAATAAGGGCACAAATTTCATTCCTACTCCTTGTGTCAGAGAGTTATGATGAAAAATGAATGTCAATTAGGTGTTTTTATATAACCTTTATCTCAAAAAATGTCAACTTCAAATTAGAACAGGGTCAACCCTTAAAAGTTTCCCTTACAAATCAGATTTAAACAAAATTGCATTAAAATAGCCCTTAAAGGGTGACGTTGAGCTCCATACATGGGACATTGTGCAAGGAATATGTAGAGCTAGGCCTCTAAAGGCCCTAAGTCATGTCCACATGTGCCAAAACCTCATCAATGTCCTCCAAATATCAAACCCTAGCCCTAGGTGACATCCTGGGTTACTAGGGTGACATCTAAGGCCTCCAAGGGCTAACTTCTATGTGGGAGGAGCCGTGAGATCTTCATATAGGCATTCTATAGTGCCTCCAAAGGAAACAACCTATTTCTTCATTGTGCAACAAGTCACCATGATCCTACACTAGATGTGGGGTTTCTACATCCATCCTTGGGCTCCAAATCCCTCATGAAGTACCTCTGAATAGGTCATTTCACCATGAATACTTGTCCACCAGGAAAGGTCCTGAAAAGACAAATAGATACACCCTCCAAGGGTCCATAAGTCACAATAATCATGCCAAGTAAACTACATCTAATAATCAAACCACTCGAGCATGTGCATCAAGCCCCCCTTTTTAAACTAAACAAGTGCTCAAAGACCTTATACAATTTTTCAAATTTAGGTGTGGGAGGGGTGTCAGAGAATCCTATTGGATCAATCATTCCCCAAGTAAAAGGTGTTTCCTAAGAGGAAACTATCCAATCCATGTGTGCATATGAGGTGGAGTGGGGAAAACTTTTGGGCATGGGGTTCATGATATACAACGGTTCACATTGTATCATTTATGGGTGCCTTTGTAGAGGGTGTGTTGCACCTTCGATTTCAATGCAACCTTTTTCCAAGCCCATTATTTTACATTAATTAATTAAAGTCTAGAACATTTGGGAATTACTAGTGGGTAACATAAACTGGAATTAGTACCACAACGTCACTTGAAGTTAGAGGTGCACAAAGTGTGATAGGGTAAGAATACGCGATATTGCATGTGTGTATACATACCTCGGCAAGTGGGACATCTATATAATGTAAACATGTTTTTGCAGGTCTTTAATCTTTTAAGAGAGACATTTTATTATTATCAATAACTCTTTGGGAAATCATCTAGAAGGATATGTTCTTTGGATTTTATCTTTTTCTAGCTACATTTCTCTCTAGGCCTTCATCCCCTTCTTCCCATGAAATGAGTTACAATCCCTTCTTGGGTTAGTACACCCAAAAATCTCAAAAGATCAGAGATGAAAGGGAATGTAGTATGGAAAGTTACAAGTATGATAGGGAATGATACAATGAATCTTCAAGGAACCCCCCAATAGAAACCCATTCCCAGGGGTGATAAACTTACTAAGACATAGTGATACCCACCAACTTGAAGGTTAAATAAGGAAAAAAGTATAATTTCCAAGCATGTATTTTGTAATCAAGAAAGCTCCATTTCAACATATCCAAATAATTTAACTATTAGAGTGACACTTACCATGATACCTAGACTCATTACCTCATGGAGAAAGACCCATTTTCCTCTAGGGTCAGGCCATTTTTGTGGATGTTGCTTTGTTGTTGGTGATGTGTAGTGTTGGTCCTAAGGTCTACACCTAACTGCTAAAGGGTAGAGCTAGGCCACCTCAATTGTTGGAATGACTGTTTTTTTAAGAATTAAGTTTTTTTGGTTGAATGGTCAGTCGATAGATGGGTTTTCAAGGATAGGGATCTAGTTGGGTTGTTCAACAATATCAACTACAAGGTGTTCGTTAGCTAGTGGCATGTATTTTGGTAAGAAGATAGAGATATGAATATAAAACAGAGGAAATAAAAACAAGCATACAATGTCTGACTTGTTGTATGAACTTTTATACTTAAAATGTTATTTCAGATCCAACAGATGTACCTAGACACAAATCATCCAAAAAGGTTGTATGACAATAAACTATTCACTGAAACAATACTTGAAATCAGGTTGCATGACAATAAATAGTTCATTGAGACAATAGTTGTTATAGCAAGATTTGCCTCACCCTATGCAATCTTGCACAGAGGGCCTTTTTCCATTTCCCTATGCAAACTTGAAGTCCATTTTTGCAAATCCCAGTGCTAAAAACATGATTTTTCAACATATATGTGCCCTGTCTATATTACATCATGTGTATACGCAGGTTGCACCACTATAACCCATGTACATCGAGATTTGTGCCAAAAATTAGGAAATGGTGTCAGGTTTCCATGTCATATCATGAGATCAATGATCCTTGGCCTTCCATATACTAGAAACATTCCGACTCAACCCTTCAGTTCAACTTGAAGGCTACAAATGGGCCAAATCCGAGCTATGGAAAAGGAGGAGAATAATTCAACTTTGAGAGTAAAGTTACTCTCGAGAAATTATTCACTTCATATTGAGTCTGCATCCCTTTGTCCTTTAAGTATGAACACATTGTTCGACCCCCAAGCTCTTCCCTACATGATTGACATCCTCATTGTCTCTCTTATATGAGCTTGCCTTTGGTGGAGGGTTGAAGTGGTGGAGGCCCAGCTAGAAGGGACTTAGTTTCTCGATTTCGAACCGTGCCAACACAAAAGTTTGTAATTCATTCACTTATGTTGGTTACATTTTAATAGAAATACTCTTTTCTCGTCCAATTAATATCTTTCGAATATTTGAATTGTTATTCCATGGGCGTATTTGTTATGAATGTTGATGGATTATGCTATTAAATGTGATAACATTATATATTATCACCATATTCTTGCGTTTCTTGGTTGTTGAGGACTAGTTGCAGGTGTATTGCTTTGGGTCAAGTGCTCAATGGTGGACTTCATCGAATGTATGGACGAGGTAGGCCTTTTATCTTTTCTTGCTAGCATATTTGTTTATATAGCATACTTGAGATCAAAGTTGATTTCTGTATTCATTTACTTATGTTGTGGTTTACCCCTAGCCATAGAGAGATTTTCCTCGTAACAGAATTGACAACCATACTGGGGATAAAATATTCTTTTTCAGGGTTTGGAGTTTTTTTCTCCTTAGATTTCTCTCATTTACATTGAGTTTCTTGTCATATGATTGCTTGACAACCCCTCTTCACTCTGATTCTGAGTTTCTTAGATTTCTCCTTAGTTTGGCTGTATTTTGACACATATACGGGGGGTTTTTGTCGCGTACATACACATACTGTCCTTATGCAAGAGGCGTATATACACACTTTTCCCTTGAACAAACGTGTACATCACCCTTTGTTTCTTGGTTTTTGGGTTTGATGATTTCTAGGTAGGTTTTGATGATTGTTGAGTCTTCTTAGGTCTTTGTTATGACTGTTAAGTGTCTGTGGAATGACAAGAAACCTTTCTTTGGTTGAATTTTTGGGAGGTTCTTTTCTCATCATCCTTTTCATTTGATTGTCCTTGCATCTTGGGCTGGGTGTTTTTCTCCTTGATATCCTACTTGGTTTGTCTCTATTTAGATACAGTAGAGTTTTTATATCAAGTTGTTGTTTAGTTCTTTCATTTTCATTCTCTTATATTGAAAATACAAAAATATTAGGCATTTTACATTGATGGCATTTGATTTTTAGGTCCTTATCATTAATATTAGTACATGTAAAGAAAGATTGCATTTTATTTAGAATTGCAGAGATGAATTGAGAATTGCATTCTGAAAAGCATATAATTTATTGAAAATTGAAGTTAGGACTTTGCATTGTATTCATATTCATTTATTTTACATGTTGAATCATAACATCACTAGTTTCACGACCACACCTTTTTGAGTAAGCAAGGCCACTAAAAGTAATGCTATAATTTAAAATTGATTAGTAACAATTTTAATTTTCTAGGGTGCACAAACTAGCTTAGGATTTAGAGCCTTGGAATAGGATTTTGTGAGTGAACTTCTCCAAGGCTATTAAATAAACATATGTGTCTAATTAAGGGAGTGGATAAATCCATTGTATAATCGGTAATATCAAGAGGCTCCACTTACATCGAAGTTAAGCACAAGCTCATGTGAGGTTGGTTGAAGGGATATCCCCCCGATACCTCCTTAGTGTTAGATATATTTATGGGGATCTATTCATATATGGGGATCTTGCTAGTACCCTTACCTCTGTGAGAGGCAGTGCTTTCAAGGTTTTAGGATTTGTTACCATGCCCATACGGTGGACCTAAATTTCAACTATTCACATGTGCATCGGTTATACCATGGTTTCTAAGTTGCTTGACATAGGTACCACATAGGTTACTTGAAGGGGTTATTCTGTAGGTACCCTAGGTCAGATAAGGGTCGGACAACACACAACCTTTATGGAGGATTACCTCTCTGGGGGGATCTAACCGACTGGCTGTTAGGCCCACGAGGGCCCTTATAGCTGATTATGTTACCTCTGATCTTTAGTAGAGGAGTCTCAGGCCCCTCTTGGGCGAGGCATAACTAATTTAGAGAGGGAGGTCCCTTTCAGCCACTTTATCCTGTTTGTGTGCATATTGGTCGTTTCATTATTTTTGGTGTGCTCTTTGATTAATAGTTGGCCTTAGGATTTTTTTTTTATATCCCAATTCTTGAGTCATCGTGGAGCCAGACTAGCTTCCCCGCAGGTCTCACCGCTTGTTACAGTTACCACCACATTTTAAGTCTTTTCCCTCCAAGAGGCATAGAGTTATAAGACATGGTACACACACCTCCACTTATCAGACTTATGATCATACAAGTATGAGTACTAAACTAAGTCATCAAGATATTGGGAGCCCTTCGACTCCCATACCTACTATAGTTAATGGTACCCCTTCGACACCTTCAACCACAATGGTTGTAGTGCTAGAGGTGCTTATCATCACCTTTTCGCATCCTATAGTGAATGATCAACCTATAGCCATGAACCCTTTTGGGTCTCTTGGTAACTCATCAGACTATAATGTTCAATCCATCCCTATGGCCTCTAGTCCTTTTTTCTATGGTATGCCGAATTTCACATCACAGTTTTCAAACTCCATCCTAGCGGTTGGCACAAATGCTATCATTGGACTTGCAGCACAACTCCTCCACATACTCCATTCTCGTTTGGTGGCATGCATGCCCCTCAAATGACTCCAACCATTGGAGGCATCCCTCCTCTTAATCCTGTGTCTAATCCTATTACTTTTGGATGGTGTAACAAACCTGGCGGACAAGCTATTGCTTATGGTCTGTCCTTTACACCTACCTCCTCTATTTCGATTCCGACCAACATGTTTGGCATGATGAATCGACCTTTATCCTCCAGATTAACACTCTAAGGAGGTTAGTTTCATTCCTTGGGAAACCCCCAACCTGGAGCCACTCCAGCCGAGGGCAGTTTTTATAACCCTCATCAGAACATTCCTACTAGAATGATGCCCAAAAAACCTCTTATGAATCAATCCAAATGAGGGTCTTACAATCCAGGACATGGACATGGTTCTTACCAGAACCATAGATGGGCTATGATTCCCCAACCAAAATATTTCCAAGGATCTTGGGGCTAGATGTCGCAACACCGTCTCCATTTTATGGCCATGCTCAATCTTCCAGACTTGTCTAAGTTTATGAATGATCATGTGTGTCATGATCCGACATGGCCCCTCGTTCCCACCAAGATTCCTTGGGATATTCCAAAATTCAAAGGCAAGAATGGTGAATATCTTGGTGATCACGTTACTACTTTTCACCTTCGGTTCTCTTTAAATTCCCTTATCGATGATTCTATTCGGTTAATATTGTTTCAACGCAACCTCACAAGGTTTTCCGCAAAATGGTATATCGAGCTACCTAGGGGGGCACAAGGAACCTTTAATCAGATGGTCTTAGTATTCCTTAACCACTTCCAATTGTCGGTTCGTTATGATGTTGTCTTAGAAATTATGTTGACCTTACACCAGGACAAAGCCACTCATATCTCAGATCACATATAGGAGTAGCGTATATGGAAGAGGTTGATCAAGACCTTCATACCCCCAAAATTCCTGCTAGAGTGGTTCCTTAAGTCTCTACAACCTTATATTTCAAAGGATGTTTCTACATTTGGGGTTACATTTGAGGAAGAGGAAATTTTTAAAGCCCAACAGTTAGATATTATATATGCTCAGTTTGGGATGTTATAAGATATTCTTCCAGATGCATCGAGGTCAAACTATGACCCTAGACAAAAGCCCAGACCTCATGTCGATGGCATTGTAGGCTCCGCCAATGTGAAATCCGCAGACTCGGTGACAAGCCATTTGAAAGAGTTGTATCTAAACTAGTCTGCAGGAGGGCCAAATTCGTTTGTGTCCTCCAATCCCACTCACTTGACAGGTGTGCATTCTATGCAATCATCGAATGACCCAAATGGTAACCAACAACCAGGTGGGAATAAGAAGAAAGGACAGAATAATAATCGTAAGGGTGGGAAGAATAATAATAAACCCAAGGACAATGGTAATAATGAGAAGACGAATAATAATAATGTGAGGGAAAGAAATAAAGGAGGAACGTGAAATTTCCCTATAATCTTTGTACAAATGATCACCTTACTCATTTATGCCCCAAACTTGCGGACACTGTGAGTTTTTTATCTATACCACCTGTCGTGCTAACTAATCCTTTTCCACATAACCATCACATGGCCTTGAGATCCTCGAATGCCGAAAATGTGGTGAGTGCGAGTCAAAAACCACCAATGTAAGATGATGACCATTTATGCATCAATATGGTTAAATGTAAATTTAATGTAGCCACTCAGTCTCATGATTACAGTTCTCCACAAACTGTACCTAGTCTAGAGTGTCCTCCTCTTCTAGAGACACCCTTATAGATCGAAATACCAGAGCCACTACCTCGTATTTTGAAAGGAGTACTTAAGCAATCTACCCACAATACTAATGCTAGAGCCACCTAGAATTACTCTATTCTTGAGGACTTGGGTCAAACCCCTTGTGCGATGTCGGCTCTGGAGGTACTCCAGATGTTTCCTTCACAGAGGAATTCCTTTCTATCTGCATTAGGAGCTCTAGATCCTTTTGGCTAGAAATCTATCAAGTTTGACATCACATATGTGAATCCTTGCTTTCCTTACCGTGTGGCATTCCAAATCCACATGGGTTATGTTGGCACATGGGTAGACCTAGGGTTCAACGCTTAACAATGCACCAAAAAAACCCCGACTACCGGCCCTTTTGGAAACACTTGCGAAGCAGGCAGAGTCTCACCCGAGGTAGAAGAAGAGGGGCTTACAGGATGCAGGTGTCTGTAACCAGGTTCGGACACAGATATGTGATAAAATACTTCACAGAATATTCTGTTAACACTTATAAGGTGACATGCATTAGTTTCCTAACCCTATTAACATCGCAAAACATAACCAAATATAGATTGGCGCAGCACAACAAATAATAATATATCTTGAGCACTTAACACTTAACATTATAGATTATATCTAGCTTCCATTTACACTTAACACAAGTAAAGCACTAAGTAATAAAATATTTATCTATTACACAGAATAATCAAAGCACCAAGCAGATTTATGACATAAATAACATAGCACAAAGAAAAGCATAAGACACCAGATATACATGGTTCACCCCAGGATGGGGCTATATCCACCAACTTCTTCGCCTCTTTATTATCCACCAAATATTACATTCATTCACTTCTGTGAACTAATCCACAGAGTCATGCTTCACACCAAACAGGAGATCTGTGCACTGAGCACCAGATCCTCCTTCCAAAACTAGGTCAAATGCACGTATCCAGATCATAACATTTGCACCTTCTACAAAATTATAGTCCCACACATACACGCCTTTGCACAAAGCACTTTGTTCACACAGAACTAAATTCACTTCTCTTGCTAGATACTTTTACAATACAGTATTCTTTATTTATATTCTACAAACCCTTACAATAAGGCCTAAACATGGGGAAACCCCATGGGCCGACATCCCATAAACCCATTACAAAAACCCTAGAGGACCCTTTACTAGGTCCACTTAACCCTCAAAATCGGTGAGATATGCAATCTCATCTCCGCCTGGGCGCTCCTTCCTCGACTAATGTGTCGAAGTCCAAAGTGGGTCAAAGATGATCGAAGTTTTCCCAAAACTTGGTCAAGGGCCAACAGGCCCCCAACACTCACCTGTGACTCATCCTGAGTCACTCAAGTCTGGACAGTGTTGCTTTGAAAGCCTCGATCTTAACTCGAGCTACCTCGACTTCCTGCTTCTCTTGAGCCTCTTTCTTAGTGAGCTCCTAGATCATTTTCTTTGTAACAGGCCCTTCCAAGCATTGTTCTACTATTGCAACCACTTGATCTAGTAGTTGTGAGCCATGCCCATCAATTTCTTCGAACACCTTGCAAGCTTCGTCTTGCATAGGTTATAGCTTCTACGTGACTTCCATTACCTTAATCTAGAGGGCACTGATATATTGTTGTACTGCACGCTGCTCCTGGGATCTCTTCATTCTTTCCACTGCAGTGAGCAGCTTCATCTGTACCTGCAACGAAAATGTTTGTTGTTGCACCTCCTGTAACTGTGCTTCAAGTTTCCTTAGCTCTGGATCTTCAACGGGGCATTCATATGTCTGGGTGATCCTATCACTCAGTTTTTTACATTATGAGGAGAGGGCTCTTATTCTTACTACTACATTTTTGGCAGTCTCTTCCCTCTAGTAACGCACCTCCTACGGGGTGCTCGATACTGTTTAGGCCTCAAATTATATTATCCTAGCCTGAAGCTGCTGGAGGGTTGAGCTTCACTATTTGAGCTTCAACCGAATCTTTCTCCTCTTGTTCCAAGACTGGTATAGATTGACATTCTTTACTTATGACTTCTTTGATCATGGCCCACTCTGCAAGTAACTGCTCATTTTCCCTCCATAGCTGGGATTTTTCCTCCTGAATCTTCACCTGAAACTATGCTTTCTCACTTTCCTAGCTGCTACACTTTATTGTGCTTCTTGTAATTGTGCTAGGACTTCGTCTTTCTCCCTTTTCAAGGATTTTGTAGCCTTCTCCTTCTCTTCCTGTGCTCTTTGGAAGTAGGCTTCTGTTGCATCCACAATCCTTCACAATTGGGATGGTTCATCCTACAACTCTGCAATCTATGATGAGGAGGGCATAGTAGGTACTGCACGGACCAAGTGAACAACTTGTTGTACTTCCTTCAATTCTCTCTCAATCCTTCCAAATAACTGCTCCTGCTTTTATCCGTATCTCTACAAGATATCTTAAGAAGCATCCTCCATAGCTCCACAGACCAAAATGATGTCGTCCTCTGTGAGAGTGTCCTCCAACTGGGGATTATTTGCGCATGTTGTTGGCCCTTGACCAAGTTTTGAGGATCCTTTTTCATGTTGACCTATTTTTGGGACTTTGACAGACTGTCAAAGGCGGAGCACAAGTCGAAGTAGATATCACGGGATCTCGACCCCTTTTTAGGGATTTTTGGGTTTTGGGCTTATGTAACGGGTATGGTGATGTTGGCCCATGGGTTTACCCATGCTTAGGCCCCTTTTTGTAATGTATAAATAGAAATCTAGGCGATGTAGGAAGTAGTTCGATCTATGTGATCGAAGAGTTGTAATTTGTGCTAAGTGCAAGTAATGATTATAATTACTTTGTGCATGCTATGGGAGACTTGCAAGGCTAAGTGCAAGTGACTATAAGGGATTGTATGTAGGATTTGTGTTGTAACCTAACTCGGAAGGAGGATCTAGCGAGGTGCTCAGATCTCCTATCCTCCGCGGAGTTGGTTTTGAGGCTTTGTGCATGTAAGAAGATTGAAAGAATCTAATAAACAATATGAAGAGTTGGTGGACGTAGCCCCAGGGTGGGGGTGAAGCATGTATATCCTGTGTTATGGTTGCTTTGTTCTTTATGATTGTTCTCTTATCTATGTGATTGAATTCTTAGTGCTATAATATATGCTTAGAAGGATCTAATATGGTAGCTTAGTGTTGAATAAGGTGAATGAATGCTAGATCTAATCTATATTGGTATGCTTAGTTGATCTAGGGGATCAAATTTTGCTCAAAATTCAAAGTGCTCGGAATCACCTCAAAATTAATGGGTGCGTATCCCTCGTTGTCACGAACCCAACGCAACTTGTTTGGGTTCAAACAGATGTCGGATGAGAGAGATATTGTGTTTTGTTCAAAATGTCAAACAGGCAAAAAAAAAGGGGATGTTGATTGTACAGTCCGTACGGATGCTGACATGGCATGTCTGTACGACACATGGAAATCATTGGTTGGTAGATGAGGACGAATAGTCTACTGACATGTGGTATATTCTGTCCAATGGTTTGGTGCCACGTGGCCCAGTCATGGGCTGCCACATGGCACCCTATTATTGGTTGTTGGTTTAAAAGTTATGGATTCCGTGGGGATCAAACACTGGACCTCCCCACCATGCAAAGCCTTTGCAAAGTCCACGCTGCCAATGCACCACCATAGTAGTTATTACTATGTAATGGTTTTGAATTTATTTAAGTTTGTGTATGGTGTGTTTTGGCAGAAGGTCGAGCTGGGGCTAAGCCCTAGCCCGCGGTTGTATTACCAATCCATATGAATCCACACTCGTGCGTGTTTCCAATGGTTTTTAAACTCGCGATTTCAGTGTTATATGTGACCGGTGGTTAAACTATGCACGCACAAATTTTAATGGAGTTGGGCCCCAGTTCCCACATATGCCATATGACCTTGCCACCATATGTGCGCAGGGTTTGGTTTCAATGGTTATAACACATGCCACCACTTGTCCATTGCACATTCGCTCTTTTGAATCTTGGCCCTTTTCGGGTGAGCGCGCGGTCACATGGTGACCCTTGTGACCATGGCCTTGGCGGTTAGGGGCTAGGTGCACCCATAACCATCCTACAGTTCACACCGTTTGTGTGGTTGCGCCAGGTGCTGAGTTTTAACACATAAAAGTGTGTGGGGGCTAGGTTGAGGCAAAAAGGGTGCATTTTGGCGATCCAGAGACAACAAGTTTGAAGGGGAACTTCCAGGAAGCTTATCTTCTTCAATTTTTGGCCAAACGAGGTGCCGAAAAATCCCAGCTAGGGGTTTTTGGACGTTTTGGATCCATTGGAGCCATTTATTTCACATTTTTAGCATTGTAAAGCACATTTTGGAGCACTTTGGGCAAATAATACAAAAGATCCATTGGAAGCTAGACCAGGAGATGTAGCCCAAGAGAGGGGTGAACTCCTTTATCATTTGCTACGTTATGTGTTTTGTATTCACTGTTTATTGTTGTTGTTTATATGCATCTTGAATGAGTAATTTCTATAAAGATTGTGTTGCAAAATTGATCCATTTGCATTTTAACACAAGAATTAAATCTTGCAAATATTTTCAAAAATACAAGTCTTCTTCATTTTTAGATCAAGTTGGTATCAGAGCATAGGTTTTTGAAGACTTGATTATTTGCAAGTGTTTTGTTTTCTGATGCTCACAAGGTTTAAACTCACAAGAGGAGAATCTCAACTTGTAGAGCCAAGTTCTCATCCTTCAAGAAGGAAAATTATATCATCGCCGCAAGTTTCAAGGAGGCATTCACCAAGTATGGCTCATGAAGAGAGTCATGAACATATTCCTACAGAAGATGAAGATCTCAGAAAGGCTGTCATGGAAATGAGATAAATGATGAAACACTTGATGGAAAGGAATACAAGGTTGCAAGGTGAAGGCTCCAACCCTTCAAAGCACAAGGAAGACAGTGGTGATAAAACCCCAAATGGAAATGGAGGGAATGGTGCTTCTCCACCACCCTCACCTCCATCTTCTTCTTCTTCTTCTTCTACCAGTTCAAGACCTCTTCCAAATTCTCCAAAGGGACATGGTAAAACTCCTTCACAAACTCCTTTGTTAAAGCTTGATATTAAATTTGAATTGCCAATGTACAATGGAGAAGTAAATGCTGAGAAATTAGATAAT
>SNQJ01S0025914.1:150476-170476 GCA_010110895.2 Picea sitchensis
ATTTGCCCAAATATCCTTTAGATTTTATCTTTGGGAAGGATATTGCTATTGATGGTCAATATGACATTGATAGGGAAAAAAAGTTCATTGAACAAATTCAGTCGATACATCAAATGGTGCAAGAGCAATTGGAAAAGAGTCAAGCCAAGTACAAAACGAGACATGACAAGCATCATGTTGATCATAGTTTCCAAGTTCGTGATGAAGTTTGGCTTTACATTAGTAAGAAGAGGCTTAAAGGAGAAGGTAAAAAATTGAAACCAATTTGATATGGTCCTTTCAAGATTCTTGACAAGATTGGTAACAATGCCTTCCGTTTAGATTTGCCTCCTTATATGCAAATGTATGCAGTTGTTAATGTTGAGAATTTTAAATTGTATGAGCCTCCTTTGATTGATGATCAAGGAGAGCATGTTCAAATTCCTTATATAGATGATTTTTCCTTAGAATATCTTACAGAACTGCATGAAGACACCATCCTTGACAGGAGAATGAGAACTTCAAAATGAGGAAATCTGGAGTATCTTCGAGTTGGTCTTAAAGGTACAAATCCAAGCAAAGCCAAGTATATTGAGGTTGGAAAGGTGAGGGAACTATACCCTCATCTTCAGATAGACTGAAAATAGTCTTTTGGAGGTCCAAAAGCTTTCCAATGGGGAGGTGTGATCCAGGGGATCAAATTTTGCTCAAAATTCAAAGTGCTCGGAATCACCTCAAAATGAACGGGTGCATAGCCCTCATCGTCATGAACCCAACGCAACTCATTTGGGTTCAAACAGACGTCAGATGAGAGAGATATCGCGTTCTATTCAAAATGTCAAACATGCAAAAAAAAAGGGGATGCTGACTGTACAGTCCGTACGGATGCTAACGTGGCATGTCCGTACGACACATGGAAATCATTGGTTGGCAGATGAGGATGAATAGTTTGCTAACATGTGGCATATTCTGTCCAATGGTTTGGTGCCACATGGCACAGTCGTGGGATGCCACATGGCATCCTATTATTAGTTGTTGGTATTAAAGTTATGGAGTCCGTGGGGATCGAACCCCAGACCTCACCACCATGCAAAGCCTTTTCAAAGTCCACGTTGCTAATGCACCACCATAGTAGTTCTTACTATGTAATGGTTTTGAATTTTTTTAAGTTTGTGTATGGTGTGTTTTGGCGGGAGGTCGGGCTGGGGTTAAGCCCCAGCCCGCGGTTGTATTACCAATGCATATGACTCCACACTCGCGTGCGTTTCCAATGGTTTTTAAACTCATGGTTTCAGTGTTATATGTGACCAGTGGTTAAACTATGCGCGCACAAATTTTAATGGAGTCCGGCCCTGGTTCCCACATATGCCATATGGCATTGCCACCATATGTGCGCGGCGTTTGGTTTCAACGGTTATAACACATGCCGCCACTTTTCCATTGCACATTTTCTCTTTGAATCTTGGCCCTTTTTGGGTGAGCGCGTATTCACATGGTGACCCTTGTGACCATGGCCTTGGCGGTTAGGGTCTAGGCGTGCCCATAACCGTCCTATAGTTTGCACTGTTTGTGCGATTACGCCCGATGCTGAGTTTTAACACATAAAAGTGTGTGGGGGCTAGGTTGAGGCAACAAGGGTGCATTTTGGCGATTCAGAGACAACAAGTTTGAAGGGGAACTTCCAGGAAGCCTATCTTCTTCAATTTTTGGCCAAACGAGGTGCCGAAAAAGCCCAGCTAGGGGTTTTTGGAGGTTCTGGAGCCATTGGAGCCATTTATTTGGCATTTTGAGCATTGTAAAGAACATTTTTGAGAACTTTGAGAAAATAATACAAAAGATCCATTGGAAGTTGGACCAGGAGATGTAGCCCAAGAGAGGGGTGAACTCCTTTATCATTTGTTGTGTTATGTGTTTTCTGTTCATTGTTTATTGTTGCTGTTTATATGCATCTTGAATGAGTAATTTATATAAAGATTGTGTTTCAAAATTGATCCATTTTCATTTTAACACAAGAATTAAATCTTGCAAATATTTTCAAAAATACAAGTCTTCTTCATTTTTAGATCATTAGTGCTTGAATCTATTGGATATGTGTGAATACTGCACTGATCTTTTTAGGGTTTAGCTGCATTGTAAACTAATATTGAATAGTGATGAATTATAATTGCTAAGTGCTCTGTTAAGGTATTTCAGTAACATATATGTGTCCCAGCTAAGGTTGAAGACATCTAAGTCCTACAACCAGCCCTACCTCTAGCTCGGGTGAAACTTCATCTGCTTCACAGGTGTTACTAAAAGGGTCGATAGGTAGGGTTTTGTTGGTGCACTGTTGTATCATTGAACCCTGGGTCTGCCCCTGTGCCAAAAAATGGTTCCGTTGCCAGGAACTGAAACTGTGATTGTTGGGAACTAAAGAAAAAGAAAAATATTTGTGCGTAGATTTGCTGCCCTAGTGCGCAGTATTCTACTTGACCTGTGAAGCTTTGTGCCAAGAAGAAGAGTCGGATCTAAAGAAAAAAGGGTAAGACCTGAAATTTGTGTGCTCTGATAAAGGTAAGAACAATGAAAGGTTTTGATTGAAAAGGTAAAATAAGTGGAAATTTTTGTTTCAAAAGTATGGATCTAGGTATGTTTGATAAATTTTGTCCTAAATTGAAAAGTAGGGCACAACTAGATGAAAGAAGGTTTGATATGCATAGATATAATAAGAATAGTGAAAGATATGTTATTCCTATGCATAGAAAGAATGTTTGGACTAAAAAATGGATGCAGGATCCTAGAAAGAATTTTTTGTTGGTTAGTTACTATGATCCTAGTGCATAGTACAGGAAAGGTTGGGGATCCTTTCAAATAAAGAGAAGAGTAACTCTTTGTTACAATTGTAGAAGACCAGGACATCTTGCTAAGGAATGCCCTGGTAGAAGACCTAGTTGTATTTGTTGCAAAGCTATGGATCATGAAGTTTTAGATTGTCCTATAATGATTGCTAATCTTGACAGAATGAATATGAGACAAGACTACCCTAAGGAAGGTCAAGACACTAAGACCATGGTAGAACCCCAGAAAAAATTAGAGGATGTATTGCTACAAATGAAAGAAACCCTAAATGATCACTGAAATATCATCTTATCAGAGATATTCAAAGAAAAAGAATGCATAGAAGCAAGAATAGGAGACTTTGACATTGACTGTGTTCTAGATGAAGAAACACGGGTGAATGTCATGATAGAAAGAACTTGGGAAACTTTATGGAAGCCTACTATGATTCCTTCATTGGGAGGAATAGGATTATTTAGAGGAAAGTTGATAACCCTATGTGGAAGGCTCACCTATACATCTGTGAGTGCTCATGGAACTTCGGCAGAGGAATATTTTGAGATTGTTAAATTTATGAAGGAAAATGCCCCATTTTCTATATTACTAGGAAAACCTTGGATTGAAAAGGATCAGGCCAGAAGAAAAGAAGAGGAAATCTTAGAGAAGAAGAAACAAGAATTAAAAGATTTCATGACTAGGAGGATCACACACTTGATTGAAGAAAACAAATCGAAGTTGTTCAGAACCAGAAACTTGGATGTCTAAGTTGAAAGAACACAAGAGGACTCACAAAAGACTAAAGCACCTACCCCAGATAAAAAAGAAGTATTGTCCTTGAATCCTATGAAATAATCTCAACAGTGTGAAGTTACTATGCCAAAAGGAGACAAGAATCAGACTGGAAAGAGGAATACTAAGATGAAGATCACTGGGAAGAAGGCTAGAAAACTCAGTAAGAAGAGAGCAAAGGTCAAAAAGTTACAGAAGGTTCCAGAGGGAACTTCGCAGAAGGAAAATTTACAAAACTGGAACTTCGCTGGGATACCAGAACAACGCCACATGGCACTTCACCATGGCGAAGTAATATAGCCGTTGGAAATAGTATAAGTGTTAGACCGACACCTCGAATGGTTAGAATGACATTTATCACCATAAATCTCACCACCAGACCATTGGGACTGCTCCGCAATGGATAGAACCACATTGATGAAGACCTCTCGTCCGTTGGAAAGATCTGTTACATCGTTGTCTACTTATCCCGTCGACTGTTGCACCAAGAACACTATTGTGAATTGCATCCAAGACAACTCATTACTACCACACTATGTTTATTGAGATTGACACCTGTTCCATTACATTGTGCACTCATTCATCCACCTGAGTTATCCGATCTAAACGTGCATGTCGGATGAGCTCAGCACCACAGATAAATCCGTCGAAGAAGTTCTCATTGATCTCATGGATGAGAAAGTGATGTCTGCAGGTATTCAAGCATCATCGATGAGAAGAGTGCAATCCTATTCGTCGACTGTTCGTGGATCCAGACCATCCTGAAAAACAAAAGAGAAGAGAACCAAGCATAGAGATGACCTAGCAAACACGAAGTTAATCCCGACCATCTTACCTGACTACATCCCGCCTCTGGACGGAGTGGTGAGTCATGATAGTGTCCCGAGGGATTTTGATTACACTATGGTTACTGTGTAGCTCCTGAAGGGGATACGTGCAGTTAGAACGTAACAGGATAAGATTGCGACGTTGAAGTTCAACGACTTCAACCTAGGAGACCGTAAGAACCATAGTATGCTCGCCCCGTACAAATACTGACCAGGACGAAGGAGAAGAACCCAAAAATAATCCCCCAGCCATGGGCTATGAACCTCGCGTAGTCCACCCTCTTGAATGTAATGAAGATCTCACATTTCGGAAGGCACCAGGAGGTTAACTCCTGTGTTAAGATCCTACTCTCATGTTACCATGGTAGCTACCTATGGCTAAATCGACATATCACAGTCGATCCGACGTTGATCCATAGGATCATTGGATTGAGCATGTAGGGACCCGACCTATAGGACTTCTACCTAGGAAAATCTATACATCGCGCATTAGCACAGAGAATCAAAGACACTTACGATGATGTGGAAAAGGGAACATAAGGCTACAAGGTAGCTTCCATACAGAATGGCACAGTGCGCCTGGCCTACCAGTTGATCGTGGGAAATATCGTGAGAAAGAAAAGACCTACACAGGTCACAGGATTTGTTGTTGACCTCCCCAGGAAATGCATAGAAGGACTCCATATGAACTGGGTGAAGTACTTGGTCAACCAGTTGGAATTAGACTGTCGCGAAGCTCAGGATCAAGGCTATGAGTTCCAATTTAGCTGGCTCCTGATTCTCATCACATTTTCCACTTGGGAGATGTTGGAAGGTGCGAACTTCCCAGACATTCAGTCATTTGAGCCGCTCACTGCGAAGTTCACAATGCTATGGTACTCAAGTGATATGGGAAAATAGTGGCAGTCGAATGCGGTATTTCACATGTATTATCTCCAACTGAAGAGGGATATTGAAGTTGAACCTCACATAATGCCAAACACCCTACATCGGTTCCAATCCCTCATGAAGTTCCATGCATATCAACACTTCATCTATATCACTGCACGAGAAGACAAGCATAAAGAGGAGCTTCAATCATACTACAAGCTCACAGAGGAGGACCTCGAGGAGATAACTAAGGACTGGTCAATAGACCTCCTTATCTCTGCTGACCCTGTGGAGATGTCTGATCCCAAACTTGATAGCTCGGAGGCCAGTCACAAAGAAAATGACACACTTGGAACCAACAGAAGGAAGAATACTGAAGAATTCCAAGACTTGAGCAGTGCATCGAAAGAAATTGCTTCAGTATCACCTAGACGAGGGGGTGATGACGAAGTAGAAGAGACAAATGACAGAGAAGATCAACAGACGCAAGGTGAGGTAACACCGTCTAGGAATCCTGCTGATGAATTTGACCCCTTGAATAAAAGGAAGGTTTCTCCCATGAAACCCACTTCACGAAATAAATCCAGAGCCACCTTGACTAAGATGCAGAATGTGCTCACTATAGATGATTTTGACTTCATCATCGCAACTGTCAATGATGCCTCACAGTAAATATTGTAGAAACATGAGGCCAAGCAGGAGGAGATGTACAATAGAATTGAGGTTGATCTCATAGGGGTACAATAGGCCCTTTAGTCCAGTCGCGCAGTGTCCACTGTGCTCCCACCATCCGAAGAACCAGAGTTGGGAGATGAGCCTACCCAACTCTGTAGACTAGATGATGTGACCGAATCTCACCTTCATCAAGTACAAGCTGAGAAATACCAGGCCACAACGACCCTCAAACAAGCCCAAGAAGAAATGGTAGAGAAACACCGGGTTGCACAAAAGGAGAAGGATGGACTTCAAACCAAGATTGAAG
Organism: Picea sitchensis; assembly: GCA_010110895.2. Taxonomy (NCBI): domain Eukaryota; kingdom Viridiplantae; phylum Streptophyta; class Pinopsida; order Pinales; family Pinaceae; genus Picea; species Picea sitchensis. Next base: position 156,741 of record SNQJ01S0025914.1, read on the forward strand.
AAGAAAGAGTGCAGGTCAAGCACGAAAAAGAATAGTTGCTCGCAGAACATCTTGGAATCAAAGAAGTAGTAGACATAGCACTTCGCTCTGTGATGAGCTTAGAGACAAAGGTAGAAGACCGAGTAGAGCATCAAGTAGTGTAGCTCATGGAATCTATCCAACATATACAACAAATAATAACAGACTTAGAGCTCTGAACAGTGCCCAACACTCTACAGGATGTGCGAGATCAAAGAGAAGAAAATGCTCGTAGCATAGTCGAAAGAATCAAGGCCCTCACCATGGAATGTAAACAAATAAGTAATCATAGTGCCTAGACTTATGAGAAACTCACTGAGGATCCTGAATTAAAGGCACTGGAATCTCAGCTCCAGGAGGCGAAACAACAAGCAGAAACAGTACAGGTGCAATTGAAGCCCCTGTCAACATTCGAGAGGATGAAGCAATACCAAGAATAATGCACTGCCCAATATCAGGTCCACACCATTCAAAGAAAAGTCATGGAAGTGAATCAGAAGCTCCAACCTATACAAGATGAGGCTTGCCAACTGTTCACAGAGATTGAAGGCTGAGGAGTAGAACTGGAGCAATTCATCACTGCAGCTGAACAATGCTTAGAGGTACCTATCAATGAAGTTGTTATCCAAGAGTTCACTAAATAGGAGGTCATGGCACAGTAGCAGGTTGAAGCAGCTTGAGCCAAGCTTGAGACTTTTGAGATAGAGCTACCTAGACTAGAGTGACTCAGGACGAGTCACAGGTGAGTGTTGGGGGCCTGTTGGCCCTTGACCAAGTTTTGAGGATCCTTGGTCATGTTGACCTATTTTTGGGACTTTGACAGGCTATCGAAGGCAGAGCGCAAGTCGAAGCGGAGATCACAGGATATCAACCCCTTTTTAGGGATTTTTGGGTTTTGGGCTTATCTAATAGGTATGGGGATGTTGGCCCATGGGTTTACCCATGCTTAGGCCCATTTTTTTAATGTATAAATATAAAGCTAGGTGATGTAGGAAGTAGTTCGATCTATGTGATCGAAGAGTTGTAAGTTGTGCTAAGTCCAAGTAATGATTGTAAGTACTTTGTGCATGTTGTGGAAGACTTGCAAGGCTAAGTGCAAGTGACTGTAAGGGATTGTATGTAGGCTTTGTGCTGTAACCTAACTCGGAAGGAGGATCTAGCAAGGTGCACAAATCTCCTGTCCTCTGCAGAGTTGGTTTTGAGGATTTGTGCATGTAAGAATATTGAAAGAAGCTAATAAAGAAGACGAAGAGTTGGTGGACGTAGCCCCAGGGTGGGGGTGAACCATGTATATCTTGTGTTATGGCTGCTTTGTGATTTATGATTGTTCTCTTATCTATGTGATTGAATGATTAGTGCTCTAATATATGCTTAAAAGGATCTAATATGGTAGCTTAGTTTTGAATAAGGTGAATGAATTCCAGATCTGATCTATATTGGTATGCTTAGTGATTGAATCTATTGGATCTGTGTGAATACTACACTGATCTTTTTAGGGTTTAGTTGCGTTGTAAACTAAGATTGAATACTGATGAGTTATAACTGCTAAGTTCTCTATTAAGGTATTTCAGTCACAGATCTGTGTCCTAGCTAAGGTTGCAGACATCTGAGTCCTGCAACCACCCCTGCCTCTACCTCGGGTGAGACTTCATCTGCTTCACAGGTGCTTCCGAAAGGGCTGTTAGTTAGGGTTTTGTTGGTGTGTTGTTGTAGCATTGAACCCCAGGTTTTCCCCTATGCCAACACATGTCTTCTTCCCTGTTGAGGGTTTATTTGGAGAAACCTTCCTCTTCTGCGGTGTTATTGTCCCAGTAGAGGGATCTTCAAGTAGAGGGGTGGTAGCTTCGCCTCCTCCTTGCTCTTGTCCTTCTTCTCCTCCTCCCTATCCTTTTTCTTCGTATTCTCCTCCTCCTAGTGAGTCAGACCCATTATCTTTAGAAGTGTTGTCCTCCTCATCGCTCTCTATATACTAGAATTCATCCTGCTTTTTCTTCTTCTTCATCCCACTGGACTGTCTGACATGCTCAACCCGTGTAACTATGGGGCTTCCTATGGTTTCAGTGTCAGATAATTCTACATTAGCGACAGGTACAAGAAACTCCTTTGGCCATTTTTTTGTAATCTGCTCCATGTCATCATTCGTCAACTTGTAGTACGACTGCAATTATTCTTGGTTCTCATCTCTGCGCACGGTGATGTAGATGAAATGAGGATCAGCATAGAACTTTGTTATTTGTCAATATTGGTGCTGGGTGCACGGTGTCATGCATGGAAATTATTCAATGGTTACCTTCATTTGTTGATAGTATGCATGAAACACTGCATTGGACTCCCATTGCTTCATCATGTCGTTGGTGTACCACAGGGTGGAAAACTGAGCGACCAACAACTCTGAGGGTTTAATCTCTGGGAAGGTGGCTCCTTCAGGAATTTTCCAAGTGACAAATGAGAACAAAATGATCAGCCAACTGTAATGAAATTCATATCCCAAGTCATGGGCTTCGCAAAAATCCTTCTCTATCTCATTGGTGAGGTAGTTCACCCAGTTCATTTGGATGCCCTCCACACACTTTACTACGAGGTCCACCATGAACATGGTGACCTATGTGGGGCATTTCTTCCTCACGAGCTTGCCAGCTAGGAGTTGGAAAGAAAGGTGCATTGCACCATCCTATATAAATGCTACCTTGTAATCTCTCTTTCCTTTCTCTACTTCTCCATAAGCTTCCTTGATGCGCCATGCCAAGGAACGATCTGAGGCCTTCCCTGGATAAAACTGCTGAGGGTCAGGATCCTTCACACTTAAGCTTGTGATCTGGTGGATCAACATCGGATCCACAATAATCCTCCTATCAAGCCATAAGTATCTGCCATGATAGCACGACAGAAGGAGTTTTTAACGCAAGTGTTAACCTCCTGGTGGTGGCCAAAATACGGGATCTTCATCACATTCAGCATGGCATACTGCACCAACCTTTTAATCCATGGCTATGAGATGAGGTGAGGCTTCTTTCCAGCTGTCTTCGTGAGATAGCGGTGGGGCACCAACATGGCGTAGTTCTTTCGGTCTCCTAGGTTGAAATCGTTATTCTTTAATAGTAGGATCTGTCCTAACTGACTCCTGACTATTCACATTATTTTTGGAATGTACGCAGTGAACACAACGTACTCAAAGACTCGATGGATGTTGTCATGGTTAATAGCACCAACCAAAGGTAGAATGTATTTGGGTAGGATTGGTGGGATCTGCTTCGCATTAGCTATATCACCACAGTGCTTACTTCATTACTCAGTTACGGGGTTAACACAACCAGAACGACATCTGGTCAAAGGGGAATCCTGCAGTCCCCTAGTTGACAACGCTTGGATACCTTCAGATATCGGTCTGTCATCCATTAGATTCTTAAGTACTTCCTCGAAAAACTTCTCTAATTCACTGGGTTTGCCCAACATTCTATATTTTAACAAATAGGCGGGGTAGACAAATGGACAAGCAAGGTCTAGTTCCAGATAGCACAGCTTGACACACAGACAATTCTCTTCTTGGCTCAGTTAATCATGGGTAGAAAAAAGTGGTCCCGACACAGTGACTGACGAGTTAAATAAGTGGGGTATCGTAACATATCTTCCAATGGCCAGGAAATGCTTCCATCAATGTAAATTTGTCTGTTATGGTGCAGTCTCAACGTCCAAAAGTGATCCATTATCCCATAAATTCATTTTCTAACCATTCTGGAGTGTCATTCTAATGTTCAGGGCGCCTCCAATGGTCATACAACTTCGCCAGGGCGAAGTCCAATTTTTCACAATCTTGTTGTTCCAGTGAGCTTCAAGTTCTGCAAACCTAGTTCCTGCGAGGTTCTAGCCTGTGAAGTCTTCCATATGGTCTCTTTAGTTTCTTGTAGCTTTTCTGATGCAGACCCCCGAAACCCTTGGGTCGAGGTCCACGCAGGATCTTTCTAAATCTTCCCTTGAGTCAGATTGACTCTTTGATTTCCCCTCGATGAATATCGCATACACTCACGGTGTATCCACAGGTCCTTATGAGTATGCCCCATGTGATCAACTACAAAGCACTACCCAAGTCTCTTGATCTCGGTGAGATCGTGCCCTTTTCCAGATCAATATTTTAGATTTCACGATATCGCGATTCTTGTTGTCGAGAGTTCCTATCTCTACAACCTCTGAAACCCGAAATATCGAATTTCAATGTGTTCAGCAAAGGCTGACTTCCCAATGGACTTTTTCACTTTGTCGGGGTTTCAGACTTCACATCTTCGTGAATCTTGATGCGAGGCTTCTGTCTCTCCAACCTACGAAACCTTGAAAAAGTCAACAAAGTTTGACCCCGCTTGTTGACAAGTATGCCACCTATCTTCTCCGCTGTCTCTTTACTTCTGACACAGACTCCTGCCACTTGTCACTCTTCCTGGCTTCCAGGACTCTCGATCCTAAAACACTACCTCCTCCATTTCCCGACACCCGAAGTGTCGAAATCCTGAAACTCCATGCCAGTTCCTGCCACAACTCACGACTTTGGGACTTTCGTTTCATTGCGCTCAACTCCTTATCATCAAGATCCCTGAAATACCGAAATGATTTGATGGCTTGTGCAAAGTGCAATCAATGGTGCATGTTGATTCTGTATCCTAGAGTGATGAGTTCGTCGACCTCTAATCACCCTGCAACTTCTCTGGATCCTTCGGCCCTCGTGACTTCTCAAATTATCCACGGATAATTCCGACCACTCGTCTCCTCCTTGATAGCTCCTGCGAAATGAACCAGTGCTCTTCCATTGGAACTTAACTTCTGCAAAATGTTTTCAATCTTCGTCTCCCTTTGGATACTTTCAAAGGTGTTGTCCCTCCTAAGATTTCACTTGCAACTCAAGTCTCAAAATAACCATTGCACGCACTCCTTTGCGGCAGACTTTCAAATACTTCTAAGTATTTGAGTTCTTCGACTTTGTGCACCTTCTGCTACAGAAGTCCTTCAACTCTTCCCTTGGCTGATAAGTTTTATCTTTCAACCAGCCTGCGCACACCTTGCACGACTTTTGTGCTTCACCTGCACTTCTACTTGAAAATGAGAACAACGGTATCCTTACTAAGCTCCCATAGATAAACTCTGAACCTTCGTCAATGCACTCCTTGTGGAAGTTTCACTGCACTCCTTGAACGAACTTCTCTCACTCAAGAAGAGAAACAATTGAAATTCATTCTCTCTCTCTCAGACTTCAAACATTCAATATGAAATCCTACATACACATAGTATTAAAGCAAGTGCATAATAGAGAGAGTAAAAAAACCATAAGCATACCAATCACCATGTATAAACAAAAAACATCATAACACCATGAAATCTGATTCAAAGCTTCATATATTACTTCAAGCTCCTGTACATGGGTTTTTCTCTACAGCTTTCTACTACAACTCTCTTCTTCTTCTTCTCTATGCTAATGTTACAATGATCTAATGATATCATAATACAAAGATGAGGGTGTCTATATCCATTTTTCCTCCTGCTCCTAAAACTGTCTAATCTATCATTCAAATCTACCTACTTTCATTAATTATGCATAAATGCCTTAATGTTTTACAGATGAGAGAAATCACTCAAGATTTGTTTACAACCTCCAAGATATAAATTCAAGTACACCATCTTCTTAACTATTACATTAATATCCTCTCCCTTAAACTTTCGAAACATTTCAAAACGTGAAAAATGTGTGTTGCGCTTTCCAGCTGTCCTTCGCCTCCACGCTCACTTAACTACTTACGATGGTCCTGCATCATACTCTCTCGCTTGAAAATTTTCATGAAATCATGTTCATGAGCTCTTGCATGGTCTTTCCATGCTTATGAATTTCTACTTCATCTTCCCAGCTGGCATCTTCAATTGGATGTCCCTTCCATTTGACCAAGTATTCAAAATACTCTTTTCTCCTGATCTTCTTTCTAACCCTCTTGTCAATTATTCTTTCCATCTATGGCTTTTCATCTATTGGAATTTGTTTTTTCCACTGAACCTCTGTTTGTTCATCCTCTTCTCCTACTTCTTTAGCTTTGTATGGGTAAAAATCCACAACATTGAATATCGATGAGATTCTGATCCCATCGGGTAATTCAATCTCATATGCGTTTGCCCCAAATTTCTTCATGACTCTGAATGGTCCAATCTTTTTCATCTTTAGTTTGTTATATGTTCCCCTTTGGAACCTTTCCTTCCTCAGATGTGTGAGAATCAGATCACCAACTTCAAATTGAAGCTCTCGCCTGTGTTGATATGCTCTATGCTTATATTCCTTATTTGAAATTTTCAATCGCTCTTTGACTCAGCTGTGAAACTCCTTCATTACTTTTGCAAAGTCCTCTGCACTAGCACTTCTGAATTCAACTCGTTCCGAATCTTTCAATTTAGAAACTCCACTTGGTTGCATTCCATATACAATTTGGAATGGACTTTTCCCTATTCTTCTATTGATCAAATCATTATAAGCAAATTCCGCCTGTGGCAGAATGTGATCCCACTGACTGTGGTGTTCAATCACTAGGCTCCTCAACAAATCTCCCAAGCTTCTATTTACAACTTATGTCTGCCCATCCATCCGAGGATGATAAGTTGAGCTAAAAGACAAACTTGTCCCCAGCTTATTCCATAAATTCCTCCAGAAATGTCCCACTAACTTGGTATCCCGATATGAAACTATACTCTTTGGCAAGCCGTGAAGTCTGATGACTTCTTTGAAAAACAGGTTCACAATATGAGTTGCGGCGTTGGTTTTTTGGCATGGTATAAAATGTGCCATCTTTAAAAATCTGTCGACTACCACAAAGATTGAATCACATCCTCTTTGTGTCCTTGGCAGTCCCAATATGAAATCCAAGCTCACTGCATCCCACAACCTCTTAGGCATGGGTAATGTCTGGTATAACCCTGTGTTTTTCCTTTTCCCCTTTGTGTGCTGACAAATCCTACATCTGTCCAAAAATTTCTTAACATATGTCCTCATCCCTGGCCAAAAACATGCGCCATTCAACTTTGAGAATGTTTTGTCATGACTGAAATGTCCGACCAATCCTCCACTATGTTTTTCCTTCAACAAATTCTCCCTCATGGAGCATTTTGGAATACATAACTGATTGCCCCTGAATAATAATCCATCCTGGATCATATATTTGGTCCATTGGCTTCTGTCCCTAAGAAATTGATTCTCAGATGCCTCATATGCTTCCTTAAAATCTGGGTCATCCTTGTACATTTCTTTGAGGTTATCAAAACCCAAAGTTTTGACTCTAAATTCCTGCATCAGTAAAAATTTCCTGCTCAAAGCATCAACAACTTTGTTAGCAGTTCCAAAAATATGCTTAGTCACAAAAGTAAAATTTTGCATGTATTCAACCCATTTAACATTTTTTTGATTCAGCTTCTCCTGTTGAGTCACAAATTGCAAAGAGTTATTATTGCTATACAAAACAAACTCTTTAGGAACCAAATAATGTCTCCATTTCTTCAGCGCTTGTATGACATCATATAATTCCTTGTCATATGTTGAGTATCTAATCTTCACTTCATTCATCTTCTCGCTGAAGTATGCGACCGACCTGTCGTCTTGGCTCAAGACCACTCCAATTTCAAACCCACTCGCGTCACACTTGACCTGGAACGTCTTGTTAAAGTCTGGCAAAACTAGAATTGACTACTCTGTGATTTTACTCTTCAGTATATTGAAGCTCTTCTCTGCTTCTTCTGTCCAATGAAAATATTTATGTCTTTTCTTCACCGTGTACATCATCGGTGCGCTAATCCCACTGAAATTTTAGATGAATTTCCTGTAGAAACTAGCTAAACCATGGAATCTTTGAACTTCAAACACACTTTTCGGTGATGGCCAATTCTTAATCGCCTCTACCTTATCTGGATCCATTTTCAGCTCATTTGCAGAGATAACAAAACCCAAATAAATGAGTTTTGTCCTCATAAATGATGATTTCTTCACGTTTATCAACAAATTCTCTTGTTGTAATCTTCTCATCACTGTAGCTAAATGCTTTAAGTGCTCTGCTTCTGTCTTGTTGAAAATCAGTATATCATCAAGATATACGATAATGAATTTCCCAATGAAATCCTTCAGGACTTCATTCATCAATCTCATGAAAGTATTGGGTGCATTTGTTAAACCAAACGGCATAACAAGCCATTCGTACAACCCCTCATTCATCTTGAATGTTGTCTTCCATTCATCACCTTCTCTCATACGAATTTGATGATATCCTCTTTTCAAATCAATCTTTGAAAAGAATCTTGCCCCACTCAAGCAATCCATCAAATCGTCCATCCTTGGCAATGGAAATCTGTATCTGATGATAATATTATTGATCGCTCTTGAGTCTGTACACATCCTCCAGCCTCCATATTTCTTTGGGCTGAGCACTGTTGGAACAACGCATGGACTCAAGCTCTCTCTAACCAATCCTTTTTCCATTAAATATTGGACCTGCCTCTTGACTTCTTCATTCTCTTGCGGTGTCAACCTGTACGCTGCTTTGTTCGGTAAACTGGCTCCAGGTATACGATCAATGTGATGACTTATACTTTTGATAGGTGGCAACGAACAAGGTAGTTCGTCCACTACTATATCAGCAAACTCTCCCAACAACTTCTGGATTTCCTCTGGTAATTCATCCACTCTTGTACTTGTCAAAACAATTCTAGGCTTTCTAACCATAATAAATTGTGTGTCTTCCTTCTTCTTAACCTCATTAAGAAGTTTCTTCCCACTCATGAGAAGTATAGTGTTGATTATTTCTAGTTTCACTTCTTTATCCTTAATCAGTATCAACATGTGAGTTCTCCCATTCTTCTCCAGGGTGTATGTGTTCTTTCTTCCATCATGAATCACATTCCTTTCATATTTCCATGGTTTACCCAGCAACATATGACAAACATCCATGGGAATGACATCACACAGTATTTCATCCTTATATCCTCCTATTTTAAATTCAACTAAACACTATTTAGTGACATTTACCTGATGTCCTTTTTTTAGCCATGAAACTTTGTATGGGCTTGGATGTACGATAGTCTCCAACTCCATTTTTTCTACCATCTCTGTAGAAATGAGATTATTTGTGCTACCACTATCCACGATAACTTTGCATACCCTGTCTTTGGTCTTGCAAGCAGTCCGAAATAGACTGTTTCTTTGGGCTGGGTTCTCTGCCTCTTTCTCTGGCGTTAAGAGAACTTTCCTCATCATTAAATATCTTCTGCCCTTAGCATCTTTTGCCTCAACATTCCATCCTTGTGCTTCGGCAATGTAAGTTTCACCACCTTCTTTCTTCCTATCTGGACACTCATAAGATTTATGTTCTATTTTCCCATAGACAAAACACTTCATTTCACCTCCTCGGCCTCTTCCTCTTCCTCTGGTACGAGGAAAAGTATTTCCATCAGCATATTGTCCTCTCTATGAGCTTCCTCCTCTCTCATTTTGGGTTTGAGGTTTCTTTCCCTCTTCTTTAGATTTCTGAGTTCTGTCTTGGGAAATTGTTTTGCCTCTGGCTTGACTTCTACCTCGGCCTCTTTGACCTTGCTTTCGGCTCATCTTTTATTTAGCCTTCAGAGCCATCTAATAGGCATCCTCTACATTCCAAATGATCATCATGATCATCTCATCTTGAATGTCATACCGCAGACCATTCATGTACCTGACAACCTTTTCATCATCTCTCTCCCGATGACCTTCTCTGATGTTTATCTTGTAGAATTCTTCAGTGTATTCTTTTACTGACATCAGCTTCTGTCTCAAATTCTTCATCCTCCAAAACAAAGTAATTTGATAATCCTTGGGTATAAATTTGGCTTTCATCTTCGCAACCATTCTATCCCAACTCTTGATTTTCTACTTTCCCTTGCAGCGTCTGTCAGCCTGCAGTCCATCCCACCATAATGTTGCATGCCCTTTAAGTATTGTAACATCGTTCTTTACTGTAACTCCCTATTTCCCCCAGTTTGTAAAAATAACTATACTGGCCAAGAACTGTGGAAAACTCAGAAATGTGAATGTGTGATGTGAATGGACCTTGTGAAAAAGGTCAATGAATGTGAATAATATTATGAATATATATTGCAGAACTGCTGAGAGGGGATATGCTGAAAAAGAGACCATGATGGCTGGAGAAAGGTGGTGGAAGGCACCTGGAATGGTGGCGTTAACTTCCACCAAAAACCAATACCGTATTTGGACTTCACTGGCCTGGAGAACCAAGAGCGACTCGCTGGCCCCGAATAAAATGACTAGCCAGGATTGGTAGGTAAATGTCTCCTCATGAGTAATGAGGGATGGGGGGTGAACTGCCCATCCATAGATTCGTCAGACCTGACCATTGCAAGGAAAATCGTGCCACACGCAACCTCACATAAAGGAGAAAAGGCAAGATGAGTGGGTGATCAAGGGAAGATGCGAGGGAAAGAGGAAGAGGAACTCTGGAAAAATACAGAGTGAGTTATAGCAGAGAAGAGGGAGAGTAAAACTCATTCTCGATCACTGGAAAACCAAGACGCAGTCTCGTAGCATCGTGGTCTCAGCTTGGGGGTGGCTAGTGGTAAATCTGTTGGGAATCGTTGAGCCTATGGTTGGGTGGAAACAAGCACCACTCTCAGCAGTTGCACTCACTTCTGGTGTTATTTCTAATAAGTGTTTTACTTATTGCATCTTGAAATTTATATGTTGACATATATGCTCATAGTCTGTGCAGTTTTATGAATGGTTTGAGTATAATAGTGCTTGTGTAGTGTTTTGATTCAGAAATGATGGTTGCATGATTATAATGGAAGGGCCACATATGGCTTATGTTTATATATAGATTTATATGCATATATGCATATTGAATTAATTCAGACTTCAAGCCATTTCTCGAGAAATCTATACCCTTATCCATCTCAGGTGATACCCTGGATAGATCTCCCCATAGAGGGACCCTTCATAGAAAGCTCACCAAGAACCTGGAAAAGGATTTGAAGGTGCAAGTATTAGTAACCATGTACGAGGAAGAATGATCCTCTTGAAATCCCTAAATAGTAGTGTAGGGATAAGTATCGATCGACAGATGAGATCCCATCGGAAGATCTGCGATCATTCATGATCATTAGATTGGAGGAAGAAAACAAGGGCATTACATTCCTTACCCCTTTTCCTTTATCTTCATAAGTAGCGAAGAAATCGAGACCGTAGATCCCCAAGGTTTGTGGGAGTATCTGGACCATTGGTTTTTCCATGTCCAGAGAGCAGTGGGAGAGTGCACAGTGTGGGATAGATCTGAGCCGTCAGATCTTAGTTAGAAAACCTGACAACCATTGGATCTGTTAGGAGATGCATGAGGGTTAAGCCCTCGTGAACAGGGGAAAAATTCCCGAAAGAGGATTCAATACACAGTGTGGGACAGATCTGAGCCGTCAGATCTTACTTAGAAAACCCGATAGCCATTGGATATGTTAGGAGATGCATGAGGGTTAAGCCCTCGAGAACAGGGGCGAAAGTCCTGAAAGAAGTGTTGGTATCGAGGATTTAGAGTTTGGGATTCTGGAAGTCCTGATGACAAGAGATCGGGACACTCCATGGTTGAAGTCTCGAAATAAATCTAGACCATCCATCCATGAAGGACACGTGGCAGAGATCGAGAGTCCATCGGTATTTCGGATACCGGGGATTCGAGTTGACAAAGGATTTGTGTCACTGGGGGTCGCAAGTCACGAAATTGTGAAACAATCTGGATCATCCATCCGTGAGGGACACGTGGCCAGCGGTTGAGGCTTTGGCGTTTTGGCACCCGGGAAACCAAAGGGAAAGGACCCTTGTCCTCACGAGTCATGAAATCCCGATCATCGAAACCCCGAAATGGCGTGAGGTGTGAATGAGGTTAAGGAAAGCCAGGATTTGATCATGACCGTTGATCATCCTGAAAAGATCACGACCATTGATTTTGGCTGAAGGTCGCCATCGCCCATCAAAGGGACACGTCGCTGCTGGTAAGCGCTTCGACATTTTGACACCCAAGAAACGAAAGGGAAAGAAACCTTTCCTTCGCAAATCATGAAATCCAGATACCCGAAATCCCGACGTGCTTGGTAATAGAAAAGAGAAGTCTTGAAGGAATATGGACCGTCCATCAAGGAAGACGCATGGTGAGCGGTCAAAGTTATGGGAAAGTCCTGAAATCCCATGGACCGTTGGATCCACACTATCAAGGACCATTGATCTCCTACACGGATCCCCATACCATAATTCATAGATTTACATGACATGAGTTTTTGGGATCGTTTCATCTCGAACCCCCGGGCACCAAAATCTTGAAAGATCCAAACTGTCGGATCAGGGGAGGCTTACAGCCATTGATCTCCATTTGGAGGGAAACTTGGGAGACTTCGTAGTTTTTGGGGATTTGAATGGGAAAGGAAGAAATAATGCATTGTGATTTCCCAAATTGCGAAAGGCCGGTAAGGGATTTTCCAGTTTAAGCGTGTGGACACGGAATGGGGTCACGAGGATAAGACCCAAACAAGAAACTTGTACTCTCTAGCCCTTTTGGGGTTCGGTGCTTCACTGTGTCGTGGTTTGCAGAGTCAAAAGACTCGACGCTCTGGTAGTGCTGAGTCGCAAAGAGAGAAATGACACCATACTTGTTCAGCCTGTGGTCGTGACCCATGATCACATGGAGGTGGACAAGGAAGGAACTAGCCTACGCTAGACCTCCGTAGGTATTTCGGGGATTCTGATCCTCGAGAATTTGGCAAAAAATTTTGATTTTCCTAGTGGGTGTGTGACAAATTGGTATCAGAGCATGGTTACAACACTTGGCCTGCTTGGGCTCATGTACGAGCCGCATAAGAAGATATTGTTATCTGCATTTTCTCTTTAAGGAGAAGGATTGCAAAATGAAACTATAATCTTGGAATTTTTCTATAACCCCTCTGTTAAAATAATAACTACTCTTATAGGAATAAATTATGCTATGAAGCTGCATGAGCCAGACAAGGGACATGAACTGCGTTGTCCTGTTTTAGTGTTACGATGGCTACCTACTAAAGTAGGTAGAGTCTCTTGCAATTGAGATGGCTGGTTAGATAAGGATTAAGACCCAAATGAAAAACTCCTTCATGATTGGGAAATCTAGTAGGGACTGGAAAGACCCTTAGAAAGTTATGATCACTGTATTATTAAGAGACTAAACTCTGAGCATATAACTTCTCATGATTGAGAGGACTGGTAAAAATATGAATTATGTACTAGGTATAAAAAAAAATGTATCTAACTATTGACTAACAACCAGCGTTTGTCTTTGCACCTAAGCAGACGATCAACCGCGGGAATTTATAGACGCAAAGAATGGTGACTCACCAAGAGGTGGGAGAGGGCTCCCACAATAGAGATGAAGAGTCTGATGAAAGAAGGGTAGTTGGGACCCCTCTAGATCTAGCCGAGACTATGAGGAGTCTCATGGTCAAATTACAAAGATGCAAGGCTGACAATGAAAGGATGATGAAAGAACAAGAAAAGCAAACAGAAATTAACATAGTTTTACTGCAGAGTTTATTTGATCTACAAAGACAAATGCAGCATGAACCTGAAACTCAGAAACATGGTCATATCAGTGGCCACACTGAGAGGAGCACCTCGAAAAAGGTCCACCCCAGAGGTAAAGGACCAGTGCCGAGTG
>SNQJ01S0025914.1:170486-217496 GCA_010110895.2 Picea sitchensis
TTTGGGTTGACCAATGCCCCTGCCACTTTTATGTGCTTGATGAACAATGTACTCAACAAGTTCCTAGACAAATTTCTGCTTATTTTTATTGACGATATATTAATTTACTCCAAGAATAGAAAAGAGCATGAAGAGCATATTAGACTTGTGCTGCAAGTGCTAAGAGAACATCATCTCTATGCCAAATTCAACAAATGTGAATTCTTCCAGAAGGAAATACATTACTTAGGCCATGTTCTCTCTGAAGAAGGAGTAGCGGTAGACCCTGACAAAATCAGGTCTATCATGGAATGGCCTACCCCAAGGGATGTTTCAGACATTAAATCATTTATGGGATTAGTAGGATACTATAGGATATTTATAAAAGTATTCTCCAAGATCAGTTGTCCAATCACTGCCCTTCAGAAGAAGGGGACAAAATTCTTGTGGACACAGAAATGTGAAGAAAGATTTCAAACCCTAAAACATCTACTGACCCATGCACCCATGTTGAAGATCGTCGATCCAGAAGATGACTTCCTCGTGTGCACAAATTCCTATAAGGAAGGGCTCGGAGGATTCCTTATGAAGAAAGGAAGTGTGATCTGCTATGAATCCTGAAAATTTAACGAGCATAAAGTCAACTATGTGACCCATGATCTAGAGCTGGCTGCCATAGTGCATGCCTTGAAAATGTGGAGGCATTACCTCCTAGGAAGAAAATTTGTACTTATGACAAATCACTGTGGATTGCGATACCTATTTGATCAACCAAAGCTCAATTCTAGACAAGCTAGGTGGATGGCCCTCCTTAGCGAGTTTGATTTCGAAATCAAACACATTAAAGGAAAGGAAAATAGGGTGGTCGATGCCCTTAGCATAAGCATGAAAACAATTCACCTGGCAGCGGTGAGCACCTATGAGATGAATGTCAAAGAAAGAGTCAGAAATGCACAAAAGACAGATCCATTTTCCCAGACCGTGACCTTGTACCTACAGCAAGAACCCGCCGAAGTAAAATATGAGGGTTGCTAGATGATCGAAGGAGGTCTGCTCACTTACAGAAGCAGATTGTACATTCTTGATTGTGACAACTTGAAGAGGTTCGTATTGAATGAACTACATAAAATACCCTATACTGGTCATCCAGGATACCAGAAGATGATCACTACCACCAAGAAACAATTTTATTGGCTTGGATTGAAGAAAGACATAGCCAAATACTTAGCCAAATGCATAGAGTGCCAATAGGTTAAAGCAGAACATCGACACCTAGCAAGATTATTGCAACCTTTACCAATCCCAGAATGGAAATGGGAAACCATCTCCATGGATTTCATCACTGGATTACCAACCTCGACCAAACAGCACGATTCCATTATGGTTGTGGTGGATAAATTGAGCAAGTCTGCTCATTTCATCTCTGTCAAATCAACTTGCAAAGCAATCGATATCACTCAGGTATTCATAAAGGAGATATTCAGACTACATGGTATTCCAAAAGAGATCGTGTCTGACAGAGACACGAAATTTACTTCCAACTTTTGGAAATCACTGATGGCTAGTTTAGAGACCAAGTTGTTGTTTAGCACCGCCTATCACCCTCAAACTGATGGAAAGACAGAAATAGTGAACCAAGTACTTAAATACATGCTAAGAATGAATGTAATGCATCAACCCAAGAAGTAGGAAGACTACCTGCCACTGGTAGAATTCGCCTACAACAACGGCTACCAAGCATCCTTAAAGATGAGTCCCTTCGAAGTCCTCTATGGTAGACCATGTAACACTCTAGTCAGATGGAGTAATCCCGTAAACATGATTTCTTTTGGACCCAACATGTTGAAAGAAATGGAACAGTAGGTGACTCAGATAAAACAAAACCTGAAGGTCGCTCAGAACTGACAGAAAAGTTATGCCGACCAAAAGAGAACTCCAAGAGAGTTCAAAGCGGGAGATCATGTATATATCAGAGTTAGGCCTAGGAAGAGTTCCCTGAAAATGGGATCTTGTGCCAATTTGGAACCTCGGTATTGTGGACCCTTTGAGGTTCTAGATAGAGTGGGACCTGTAGCCTATAGGCTAGCACTTCCTCCCACAGTCAAAGCACATAATGTTTTCCATGTCTCATTATTGAAGAAATATGTACATGATGCTAACCATATAATTGATTGGTTTGTGATTCAGGTGGAACCGAAGGGAGAATTTCTACCAGAACCCCAATGCATACTGGACAGAAAGGAAACCCCACTCTGGAACTGAACCAGTGCATAGGTCAAGGTGCTATGGAAACATTTTGGCCCAGATGAGGCTACATGGGAAATGGAGGATGCCATGAGATAGGCATATCCAATTTTGTTTACTCCTGTACATGCATGTCATGTTGATAGATAAGAACATCGGGGATGATGTTCCTTTAAGGGGGAGGGAATTGTAACACCCTGTTTCCCCCAGTTTGTAAAAATAACTATACTGGCCAAGAACTGTGGAAAACTCAGAAATGTGAATGTGTGATGTGAATGGACCTTGTGAAAAAGGTTGATGAATGTGAATAATATTATGAATATATATTGCAGGACTACTAAGAGGGGATATGCTGAAAAAGAGACCACGATGGCTGGAGAAAGGTGGTGGAAGGAACCTGGAATGGTGGCATTAAATTCCACTGAAAACCAATACCGTATTTGGACTTCACTCGCCCGAATAACCAAGAGCGACTCGCTAGCCCTGAATTAAATGACTCGCTAGGATTGGTAGGTAAATGGCTCCTCATGAGTAATGAGGGATGGGGGGTGAACCACCCATCCATAGAGTCATCATACCTGACCACTGCGAGGAAAATCGTGCCACACGCAACCTCGCTGAAAGGAGAAAAGGCAGGATGAGTGGGCGATCAAGGGCAGATGCGAGGGAAAGAGGAAGAGGAACTCTGGAAAAATACAGAGTGAGTGATAATAGAGAAGAGGGAGAGTAACCCTCATTCTCAGTCACTGGCAAACCGAGACGTAGTCTCGCAGCATCGTGGTCTCAGCTCGGGGGTGGCTAGTGGTAAATCCATTGGGAATCACTGAGCCTACAGTTGGGTGGAAACAAGCACCCCTCTCAGCAGTTTCACTCACTTCTGGTGTTATTTTTGATAAGTGTTTTACATCTTGCATCTTGAAATTTATATGCTGACATATATGCTCATAGTCTGTGCAGTTTTATGAATGGTTTGAGTATACGACTACCTGTGTAGTGTTTTGATTCAGAAATGGTGGTTGCATGCTTATAATGGAAGGGCCACACATGGCTTATGTTTATAGATAGATTTATATGTATATACGCATATTGAATTAATTCAGACTTCAAGCCATTTCTTGGGAAATCTATACCCTTATCCGTCTCAGGTGATACCCTGGATAGATCTTCCCATAGAGACACCCTTCATAGAAAGATCACAAAGAACCTAGAAAAGGATTTGAAGGCACAAGTCTTAGTAACCCTGTACGAGGAAGAATGATCCTCTTGAAATCTCGAAATAGAAGCATAGGGATAAGTATCGATCAACGGACAAGATCCTGTCAGAATATCTGTGGCCATTCATGACCGTTATATTGGAGGATGAAAACAAGGGCATTACATGCCTTAGTCCTTTTCCTTTATCTTCGTAAGTAGTGAAGAAATCGGGACCATAGATCCCCAAGGTCTGTGGGAGTATCTAGACCATTGGTTTTTCCACGTCCAAAGAGTAGTGGGAGAGTGCACAACATGGGACAGATCTGAGCCGTCAGATTTTAGTTAGAAAACCTGATAGTCGTTGGATCTGTTAGGAGATGCATGAGGGTTAAGCCCTCATGAATAGGGGTGAAAGTCCCGAAAGAGGAGTTGGTACACAGCATGGGACAGATCTAAGCCATCAGATCTTAGTTAGAAAACCCGATAACCATTGGATCTGTTAGGAGATGCATGAAGGTTAAGCCCTTGAGAACAGGGGAGAAAGTCCTGAAGGAGGTGTCGGTATCGGGGATTCAGAGTTTGGGATTCTGAAAGTCCCGATGACAAGAGATCGGGACACTCCATGGTGGAAGTCTTGAAATAAATCTGGACTGTCCATCCGTGAAGGACACGTGGCGGAGATCGAGAGTCCATCGGTATTTCAGATATCGGGGATTCGAGTTGACAAAGGATTTGTGTCACTGGGGGTCGCAAGTCATGAAATCGTGAAACAATATGGACCATCCATCAATGAGGGACATGTGGCCGCGAATCGACACTTCAGCGTTTCGACACCTGGGAAACCAAAAGGCATAGACCCTTGTCCTCATGAGTCATGAAATCTTGATCACCGAAACCTCGAAATGGCATGAGGTGTGAATGAGGTTAAGGAAAGTCGGTATTTGATCATGACCATTGATCATCCTAAAAATATCATGACCGTTGATCTTGGTTGAAGGTCGTCATCATCCATCGAAGGGACACGTGGCTGCTGGTAAGCACTTTGGCGTTTTAGCACCCGGGAAACCAAAGGGAAAGAAACCTTGACTTCACAAATCGTGAAATACGGATACTCGAAATCATGACGTGCTTGGTAATAGAAAAGAGAAGTCCCAAAGGAATCTAGACCGTCCATCAAGGGAGATGCATGGTGAGCGGTCAGAGTTATGTGAAAGTCACAAAATCCTGTGGACCATTGGATCCACACTATCAAGGACTGTTGATCTCCTACATGGATCCCCATACCAAAATTCAGATATTTGCATGACATGAGTTTTTGGGATCATTTCATCTCGAACCCCCAGGCACCAAAATCCTGAAAGGATCCAAACCGTCGGATCAGGGGAGGCTTACAGTCGTTGATCTCCCTTTGGAGGGAAACTTGGGAAACTTCGTGGTTTTCGGGGATTTGAATGGGAAAGGAAGAAATCATGCATCGCGATTTACTGAATCATGAAAGGCTGGTAAGGGCTTTTTTGGTTTAAGCACGTGGACATGGAATGTGGTCACGAGGACAAGACCCAAATAGGAAACTTGTACTCGCTATCCCTTTCGGGGTTCGACGCTTCATTGTGTCGGGGTTTGCAGAGTCAAAAGCCTCGATGCTCTAGTAGCATTGAGTCATGAAGAGTGAAAGGATGCCATACTTGTTGGGCCTACGGTTGTGACCCACAATCACATGGAGGTGGACAAGGAAGGAACTAGCCTACGCTAGACCCCTGTAGGTATTTCGAGGATTTTGATCCTTGAGAATTCGGCAAAAAATTTTGATTTCTGTAGTGGGTGTGTGAAATTTACCTTCTTGTCTTCCTTGACATCCTCATAGTCAAAATATTTATCTAGAGTTCTAATCCAGTCTAGAAGCTCTTCAACATACAGGTTTCCCTCATACATGGGAATCTCCATTTTTGCTCTGGCACCTATCCTTGCAATAGCCCTGAATAGGCGTTCATCTGCAGCAGCTTTGACTACAACTTCTTCTCCTTCATGTCCAGCTTCATTTTCACTTTCAGCCTCGCTGATATCCCCAATGTCAACTGTGCACCTCTGTGCTGTCTCCATGACATCAAGCCTAGCATGTAGTTCATGCATTTCTCTCTCCACTGCTGGATCAGGCATTGGCATGGGCCTATCTCTTCTTCTCGGCGGCATGGATGAGAAATGTTCCTCTTTTCTCCTCTCGCTTCCTCTTCCTATAATATACAAATAGATTCAAGCTCTAATACCACTTGATGCAGACCCCCGAAACCCTCGGGTCGAGGTCTGCGCAAGATCTTTCTAAATCTTCCCTTGAGTCAGATTAACTCTTTGATTTCCCCTTGAGGAATATCACATACACTCACAGTGTATCCACAGGTCCTTATGAGTATGCCCCATGTGATCAACCAAAAATCACTACCCAAGTCTCCTGATCTCGTTGAGATTGTGCCCTTTTCTAGATCAGGATTTCGGATTTCACAATATCGCGATTATTGTTGTCGAGAGTTCCTATCTCTACAACCTATGAAATGCAAAACACAGAATTTCGATGCGTTCAGAAAAGGTTGACTTCCCAATGGAATTTTTCACTTTTTTGGGGTTTCGAACTTTGCATCTTCGTGAATCCTGATGTGAGGCTTCCGGCTCTCCAACCTACGAAACCCTAAAACAGTCAACAAAGTTTGACCCCGCCTGTTGACAAGTATGCCACCTGTCTACTCCGCTGTCTCTTTACTTCTGAAACGGACTCCTACCACTTGTCACTCTTCCCAACTTCTTGGACTCTCGAACCCAAAATGCTCCCTCCTCCATTTCCCGACACTCGAAGTGTCAAAATCCCGAAACTCCATGCCAATTCCTACCGCAACTTGCGACTTCAGGACTTTTGTTTCACTGCGCTCAATTCCTTATTGTCAAGATCCCCGAAATGCCGAAATGATCTGATGGCTTGTGAAAAGTGCGATCAATGGTCCTCTTCAATTCCAGATCCTAGAGTGATGATTTCTCCAGCCTCTAATCACCCTACAACTTCTCTAGATCCTACGGCCCTCACGACTTCACGAATTCTCCACGAAGAATTCCGACCACTCATCTCCTCCTTGATAGCTCCTGCGAAATGAACCAGTGTTCTTCCACTGGAACTTAACTTCTACAAAATGTTTTCAATCTCTGTCTCCCTTTGGATACTTTCAAAGGTGTTGTCCCTCCTGAGCTTTCACTTGCAACTCAAGTCTCAAAAGAACCATTGTGCACACTCCTTGCAGCAGACTTTCAAATACTTCTAAGTATTTGAGTTCTTTGACTCTGTGCACCTTCTGCTACAACAGTCCTTCAACTCTTCCCTTGGTTGATAAGTTTTAGCTTTCAACCAGCCTGTGCACAACTTGCATGCCTTTTGTGCTTCACCTGCACTTCTACTTGAAAATGAGAAAAATGGTATCCCTCCTGAGCTTCCAGAGATAAACTCTGAACCTTCGTCAACGCACTCCTTGCAAACATTTCACTGCACTCCTTGCAGGAACTTCTCTCACTCAGGAAGAGAAACAATTGAAACTCATTCTCTCTCTCTTAGACTTCAAACATTCAATATGAAATCCTACATACAAACAGTATTAAAGCAAGTACATAACAGAGAGAGTAAAACAACCATAAGCATACCAATCACCATGTATAAACAGAAAACATCATAACACCATGAAATCTGATTCAAAGCTTCATATATTACTTCAAGCTCCTGTACATGGGTTCTTCTCTAAAACTTTCTGCTACAACTCTCTTCTTCTTCTTCTCTATGCTAATGTTACAATGATATAATGATCTCATAATACAAAGAATAGGGTGTCTATATCCGTTTTCCCTCCTGCTCCTAAAACTGTCTAATCTATCATTCAAATCTACCTACTTTCATTAATTATGCATAAATGCCTTAATGTTTTACAGATGAGAGAAATCACTCAAGATCTATTTACAACCTCCAAAATATAAATGCAAGTACACCATCTTCCTAACTATTACATTAATATCTGCTCCCTTAAACTTTCGAAACATTTCAAAACGTGAAAAATGTATGTTGCGCTTTCCAGCTGTCCTTCGCCTCCACGCTCGCTTGACTACTTACGATGCTCCTACATCATTTTACAACTTAACTTTATTTTTATTGAGCTTCCTTGCCTTCTTTCCTATGATCTAAGTTTCTCTAATTGTTTCCAGAATCCTCTTTCCATTCTTATTCTTATTTTCCCCTAGCACAGTGGCTTCACGCTGTTGAGGTGCCCTCAAGGATTCTAAAGTTAATATCCCTTTTCTTAACACTTCCTGAGTGGACATACTTCTTTCTTAGATAGATAGGTCCTTCAAGCCTTCTTTCATTCTTCCAACCTTGGTAGCTAAGTCTCTGAATGTATGTCCATCCTGCGTTGTTACTTTTCTTTGTTGCTTCGACTTATCCTCTTGTTCTTCTATTAGTCGGTTTATTTTCCTAGCTATGAAATCCCTTAGTTCTTGATTTTTCTTTTCTATAGATTCTTCCTCTACTTTCCTTCTGATTTGATCCTTCTCAATCCAAGTCTTACCTAAAAATAGTGGGAAATGGGTGTTGTCCCCAACAAACCGAATGACTTCAAATTCTTCTTCAGTTGATGTTCCATGAACAATTATAGGTATATTAGTAACTCTTCCACATAGGGTTATCATATTTCCCTTAAACAAGCCTACCCTTCCCAACGAAGGTACCACAGTAGGCTCTCCCAAATCTCCCCAAGTTTCTTCTGTCATAATATTCACTTGTGTTTCTTCATCCAAGACACATTCTATGTCGAAGTCTTCTATTCTTGTACTTATGTGTTGTTTTTCTTTCAGGATTTCTGGTAAACTGACATCTTTGTGAGCATCCATCATTTCTTTCAATTGTGATATCATAGTATGAACTTCCTTGTACCCTTTCTCTTTATGAATTTCTAATATTCCCTTAGTCTCTTGACTTTCTTCATAGTTTTCTTGTCTCATGTTCATTCCTTCGACATTAGCAATAATGCTTGGACAATCCTCAACCTCATGACCGATAACCTTGCAACAAAGACAAATAGGGCCTACATCAGGACATTCCTTAGCAAGATGTCCCAACCTTATGCAATTAGAAAACAATGTAAATCCTCCTTTTCTTTTGAATCTTCCCCAACCTCTTCTGTACTGTGCACTTCCCCTAGGATCATAGTGTTGGACCTGCAATCTGCAAAAATTCTTTCTAGGTTCTTGCATCCATTTATTAGTCCAAAAACTCTTTCTATGCATAGGAATAACATATATTTCTTTATTTCCATTAAATTTACTCAAATCAACTCTTTCTTTCAATTGCTCCCTAGCCTTCAGACTAGGACATAATCTATTAAACATACTTAGGTTCATGCTTTCGAAAAAAAAAATTCACTTATCTTTCTCTTGCCAAAGCACAAAGCTTGCTTCTTTAGGATATTACCTCTTTTATTCAGATCAACTTACTCTTTAGGCACAAAGCTTTGCAATTCAAGTAGAGTACTACGCACATCACTAGCAGATCTAGGCACAAAGATTCTCTTTTTATTTACTTCAGTTCCAGGAAATCACAGTTTTAGGTCTTGGCAACAGAACCATTTGTTGGCACAGGGGAAGACCCAACATTCAACGCTTAATAGTGCACCAAAAAAACCCCGACTACCAACCCTTTTGGTAACACCTGCGAAGCAGGCGAAGTCTCACCCGGGTAGAAGCAGGGGAGTTACAGGACGTAGGTGTCTGTAACCAGGCTGGGACACATATCTGTGATAAAATACTTCGTAGAATATTCTATTGACACTTAGAAGGTGACATGCATTAGTTTCCTAACCCTATTAACATCACAGAGCATAAAAAAATATAGATGGGCACAGTACAACAAATAATAATATATCCTAAGCACTTATCACTTAACATTATAGATTAGATCTAGCATCCATTTTCCCTTAACACAAGTAAAGCACTAAGAAATAAAAGATTTATCTATTACACAACATAATCAAAGCACTAAGTAGATTTATGACAAAAATAACATAGCACAAAGAAAACCATAAGACACCAGATATGTGTGGTTCAACCCAGGATGGGGCTATGTCCACCAACTGCTTCACCTCTTTATTATCTGCCAAATATTACATACATTCACTCCTGTGCACTAAGCCACAGATTCAAGCTTCACACCAAACAAGAGATTTGCACACTGAGCACCAGATCCTCCTTCTAAAACTAGGTCAAATGCATGTAGCCAGATCATAGCATTTGCACCTTCTACAAAATCATAGTCCCACACATACATTCCTCTACACAAAGCACTATGTTCACAAAAAACTACTTTCACTTCGCTTGCTAGCTACTTTTACAATATAATATTCTTTATTTATATTCTACAAACCCTTACAATAAGGCCTAAACATGGGGAAACCCCATGGGATGACATCCCATAAACCCATTACAAAAACCCTAGAGGACCCTTTATTGGGTCCACTTAACCCTAAAAATTAGTGAGATCCGCGATATCAGATCCACATGGGCGCTCCTTCCTCGACCAATGTGTCAAAGTCAAAAGTGGGTCAAAGTTGACCGAAGTTTTCCCAAAACTTGGTTGAGGGCCAACAGGTTACTCGAAGTATACCATCAAGCGTACTGTTGTCGATTAAGGAGTTGAAAAATGTTTGATGTCCTTGGTCTGTTGGAAATCCCTCGACTCTCTGATCCTTTCTCAGTCTCCGACCATGTTGATTTCTTTTGATGACCATTCCTTCCTCCCTCAGGGTATTCTTCCTGCCTTTTTGGTCCAATTAGGTGGGAAGATGGTGGATGTGGATGTCGAGGTGGTTGATGCGCCCCTCGACCTTAAATTTTTACTAGGATTCAATTGGACTTATGTTATGACTACAATCTTATCATTCGTCTTCTGTACTCTTTGTTCACCTCACGATGGGAAGATCGTGATGATCGATCATTTGTCCTTTGCATATGCTAGCCCCAATGCATCTGTTGGATCGTCGATCCCCATGGTCGAGAATTTTCAACTGGAAACTAAGAATATTGGTGTCAGAATGTATTCATCCCTTATGGGTATCTTCAAATTCATGGCACTAGTTCACCATATTTATGCCATGTCCAGTAAGATCTCTTTGTCAAAGAGGTCCGTTCCTTTCTGCACTTCCTATTTTAATGATCCTTGGACCCTACCTTCCTTGAAAATGTCTTTTGAAGGTCAGTCACATACTAGAATTTCCATGCCACTATCAGCAATGAAGATAGAATATCAAGTTGTTCTTGACTATTCCACTGATCTAGATCCTGTTACCTCGCAGACAGACAAGGAGGATCCTGTTTTGGAGCCCGTGTGGGCCACCTCGTTGTCTTGTTCACATGATTTCTTTGATGATACTTTACCTTCGGATGAAGCCATATTCGATGCCATGAATGGTTCTGACAAACCTTGGGATGATATTCTTCAACCCTCTTATTTTATCCCAGATTTTGCTAGAATCGAGCAATATGAATTTAGATCTACTTTGAGCGAGATAGTCGGCCACGTCGTAGTTCCACTTGATACTCATGGAATTTATGCCAAAGGAAACATGGAAAGTATCTCACCTACTATCATGATCAATATCTCTCGTATCCCTGGAAAGATTGAAAATGTATACATCGGTGCAGATTATTCGCCAGAAGAAATTTTGATCTACATCGAACTCTTCAAGGAATTCCAAGATGTATTTGCTTGGTAATATAAAGAGATGCCATAAATCGACCCTCAAATTGTCGAACATGAGATTAAAACTTACCCAGATGGTAAGCCTGTTCAAAAACATCTTAGAGTTGTCAATCCCTGGAAGGCCCCTGCTATTAAGGCAGAGGTAGAAAAACTGCTTAATGTCGAGTTTATCTACTCAGTTCGCTTGACTAAATGGGTATCCAATCTCGTTCCTATGAATAAAAAGAAAGGAACCATCTTCGTATGCATGGATTTTAGTGACCTAAACAAGGAATGTCCTAAAGACAACTTCCTGACACCTTTCATCGATCAGATTCTCGACAAGTGTGCGGGGAGCGAAGTTTTTTCTTTCATGGACATATTTTCAGGGTATAACCAAATTTAGATTAAACCTGAGGATAAACATAAGAGGACATTTATTTTCCCTTGGGGTACTTTCACATACCAGAAGATTCCTTTCATCCTTAAAAATGCCAAAGAAACCTTCCAACATGCTATGACCTTCGCATTTCACGATCTCAAGCACATAGTCGAAGCCTATCTTAACAGTCTTGCTGCTCACTCCCGTAAGAGAGTGGATCACCCTAAACACCTTCAGCTAGTATTTGAAATATGTCATCATTATTGGATCCATTTAAACCCTCATAAATGCATATTTTGTGTTAGGTCAGGTCATATTCTAGGATTTTTAGTCTCGGAGACTAGTATCATGGTAGATCCGTTAAAGGTTGAGGCAATACTTCGATTGCCTCCCCCGTGCACTATTCACCATCTTCAAGGTTTACAGGGGAAAGCTAAATTTTTATGTCAGTTTATAGTGAACTATGCCAATATCACTAAGGGTTTCAGGCATCTTTTGAAGAAGGACACTCCTTTTATCTGGGATGAGCGAGCCCAGGAATCCTTCGATGCTTTGAAGAAAGCCTTGGTATCGATGCCTCTGCTGAAGTCTCCGAGGAGATGATTGGTATAGTGTTGGTTTAGGAGGATGATGAGCTCCGTGATCATGTCATTTACTATCTTAGTCGAAACTTAGTCGACCCTGAAATCAAGTATTCTCATGTTGAAAAGATAGCTTTGGTTGTCGTTCACATAGTCCAATGATTATGAAATTATATATTGCTTTGTAAAACTATTGTGGTTGTTGATTTCAATACATTTCAATATGTCCTTACCAGGTGTATCATAGGGGGAACGTACAATAAATGGATTTTCATTCTACAAGTGTTCGATCTCGATTTCACTTCGGTGGAATCCAAAAAATCACTAGGTTTTGCAGAGCTAATATCTGACTTCCCTATATTAGAAGAGGATGTTATTCATGTTTATTCATTTGTGGATGAACACATTTTCTGTGTCTCGTCATTAGACCCCTGGTATGGAGACATTGTTATCTATATTAAAACTTTGAAGTTCCCTCAGCATATCTCACTAGCTGACCGATGGCGTATACAATACCAAGCTAAGAACTACCTTATCATCGGTGACACTTTGTATCATCGAGGAGTAGACAATATCTTGTGTCATTGTTTAACTCACGAAGAAGCTGAGTTTGTTCTAAATGACTTCCACAAGTGGGATTGTGGTGGTCATCTATCCGAGCTTGTGATAGCCCATAAAATTTTGCGAGCTGTTTATTTTTGGATATCTATCTTTAAAGGTTTCATCGAAGAGGTTAAGAAGTGTCACCCTTGCCCCTCTCCATCCAGACATTATTGTTGATCCCTTCACCAAGTGGGGGGTGGAATTTGTGGATTGCAACCCAACTTCGGCTGGGGGGAATCAACACATTATCATGGTCGTAGAATACTTTACTAAGTGGGTCGAGGCCATGCCTACATTTGAATTTTATGGGAAGA
This sequence comes from Picea sitchensis, assembly GCA_010110895.2. Taxonomy (NCBI): domain Eukaryota; kingdom Viridiplantae; phylum Streptophyta; class Pinopsida; order Pinales; family Pinaceae; genus Picea; species Picea sitchensis. The sequence goes on from SNQJ01S0025914.1 coordinate 183,537, forward strand.
ATGTCACCTTCTTCATATTCAATCAAATTATAGCCACATTCATAATCCCAAGTGAGATTTTCACTGATCATGGAAGTCACTTTCAAAATGAAATGATGGAAGAACTAGCATCTAAACTGGGTTTTAAGCATGGTCATTCTTCCCCTTAATACCCCCAGAAAAATGGACAAGTAGAGGCCATGAATAAGTCTCTTAAGATCATTTTGCAAAAAAATGTCAGCCAAAGAAAATCTGACTGGCATATCATGCTATATCCTGCACTTTGGGCATACCAAACCTCGGTCAAGACTGGCACCGGTTTTCCCCCTTTCCAGTTAGTACATGTTTTGGAGTCAATCTTACCTATTGAATGCAAAATCCCTTCTCTTATATTTACATTTTCACTCCTACCTGACACTTTCGATCTCGAATGACACCTCGTACACCTAGAGAGTCTGGATGAGTAGCGTCAATACACCTCTACCACTATCGAAGCGAATAAAAGATGTGTCAAGGTCCAATATGATAAGTCTTTCTATCCTCAGTTGTATGCTGAGGGTGACTTGGTCCTTTTATATGATCAAGCCAAAGAACCAATGGGGGTAGGCAAGTTCAAACCCATGTGGCATAGTCCCTATATCGTGTGATGTGTCTTAGAAAAAGGAGCCTATGAATTAGAATATTATGAAGGGAACATGTTTCCTGAGCTAAGGAATGGGATCTATTTGAAAATATATTATGCTTGAGACCCAAGCTTGGGTGTAACTCTTTGTATACTACTATAATTTAGTGTATATATCTTTTCCCTTTATTTTTTATGTTCATCTTGCTTATCGAGTTTTCCCTTGGTTGGAAAATTTCAACGAAGTCTTCGGTCTACTTAGGATTCCAAGACAGGGCCAGTGGTCACACAAGGAACTTGGCTTCCACCGTTAGGGTTTTTTACTCACCTGAGGGTCTACTGGTGTCTTCAGGTGGTGTATGCCTAGGTCCATCCATGAATAATGTGGTTGAATATAACAATGTTATAGAACTTTTGCGTGATGTCATTTCTCATGGTATTCACTCTTTAGAGGTTCACCTGGACTCCCAATTAGTATTATATCAGTTGAATGAAAATTACTGTGTGCGTGACGCTACGTTACTCTGACAATTCCTATGGGTACGAATTTTGGAACGACATTTTTATTTTATTACTTATCATCACATACCTAGGAGTTCTAATTATGTATCCGATGCATATGCTAATTTTGTTTTAGATTGGAATTTGCCACATAACTAAAGAAAAGAAAACATTCTCATCAATGTACACATTGTAACACAAGTAAATCCTAAGAACCATGTTTTTATATATATTTCAAAAAATATGATGTTTATAGAACAGAATTGGGGCTATCACCCTCAATATACATATACAATTGAACATACAAGATACATGAAATATACGCCTGTGGCGCCAGATGAGTGTCATGATAGAAAACTATGATGTTTGCGAGACACCAAAAGAGTCCCACCCAAGCATGGGGCACACCTACCACCTATCGTTGCATATCCTCTGAAAGATCCTCCACCCGAACCATCAAAATCCTATGTGTCAAACGAGATAGGTTTCCCTACATGTTTTAAAGGACTCTCTCTGCATCCCCTCCCATTGCCTCATGTCCTCGGTGCCTCCGACAATGTCATGGAAGTCTGTCTGGTCGTTGTGGACCTATGTCTGCATCACATACATGTCTAATTACTACTTAACATCATCCAAAAATATTTTTGTTTTCCTATACAAAAATACAAAAAATGAAATATTTAAAAAACTTTGACATACCTATCTCTCGGTAGGAAGTCCCTGGTGGTAATGGCATGTTAGGGTCCCCTCTGAAGTTGATCCCTACGTAAGGGTAGTCATCCAGATCTATGACCTTTAGTCTCCACCAGAAGAAGAAGTCATTATTGTAGGGTGTTGATACCCTACCTCCCCCTGCCACCTCATTACCTTAGTCAACCGTTCCATGGATGGATCATGAGGTCCACAAGGAATGATCTCAAATATAGGTCCCAAACCTAGAACCCACTCGAAGTAAAAGCTATAGAATATAGAAATGAACCTGAAGTTCCTCTTACTACCCTGTTTGCATTTTGTAAATTGGCTCTTCATGTTAGCCACTAGTGAGGTGCATGAGTCATACACCATGGGTCTCAAGCACTCTACTAAGTAGAACATAAGTGACCTCAATGTCTAGTGCAAAGAGGTTGATCCTATGATCTGTGTCAAAACGAGGACAACAATTATGAGGCTTAGATTGTTTATCGCTCGAATGGTGAGTTGGCTCTGGACCTTATCGGTCCCTGCAATGCAATGAGCATCTATGTATTCCTCTATTTTCATACCGCTCCTAGCTCCCCGGGCTTTGAGGTTGACCACCTCACCCCAACGCGACAACCCCATCAAGAAATAAATGTCCTCGACTTCAATCCTTAATGGTTTTCCATCAAGGTTGAAGCTCTCACTATCTGGATCCCAATAATCCATGAGAAACTATAGCAATATCACTTGGGCTCTCATACCCTTAAGAGCCCAAAACTTATATATCCTGCATCTTTTCAAGGCCATTTGGGCCCTTGGATCTCTCTCCACAACAACATCTACCTCCTCATGTTCCCTTTCCCTCCACTCTAGCACCATCCTGCAAGATAAAAATCATTTTTTGAGTTAGCAACCACTAAAAACCAATGTTTACGAACATATACGCAGGTTGTAGTGTTCATAGTCACATATAAGGCTGAGTATATGCTGGTTGAATTTTAGACAACTGCGTATAATCATGCGTATACATGACCTGATGAATGGTAGCCCGCATACACCTAAAGTTTTAATTTTCGTCCCAAGTAACTTAAAAATTGGAAACTAATTACAAAATCTAATCCACTGAAAATAAATATGAGAGGAAGAGGAATTATCCGGTCTAGATGGTCGTTGATTCCGTCACTCGTAGCTCCTGCAATCACCAGTTGAAGTTCAAAGGTAATTTGGTCCAAAATCCACTATTTGGGTAAAAAATACAAATGGTATAGTAAATTTGTTTTTTTTTTTTACTATTTATAGCAATATTTTATCCACTTTGCATAGTTTCAAACAATATTTTGGCCTAATGGACTAATACGACAGTGGATTGAGTTGGATTTTTTAGTTTTATCTAGATATTCTTGCGGTTTTTCAGCGTTATGTCGCCCATTTGTAAATTTGGATAGGTATTCTCGCTACCCAACATATAGGATAGGTATCCATTCCATCATAAACAATTGCATTGTGCTATGTCTATCATTGATATGCCTTATATACGAACCCATTTTATAGTGACACAGAACCTTCTATCTACTACTAGAAGTGTCGTTATCGAATGATAGAGACTTACCAAACATGGGTACCCTAGTTAGATCATCTGCTTCATTCAGTGACCATGTAGAGATTTTTTCCGTAGGACTGGGATTCCCTTATAGCTAATACATGAATTTATGCTAAACCTCATTTCTCACTCATAAACATGCTGACCTATACCTAGAGGACTCCCAAGCGAGTTTGATTTAAGCTCTTTTCCGACTCATTTTCAAAAAGTGAAAAGATTGTCGAGTGAACTTGTCTCTTTCACACTTGTAAATTGGATTTGAAAGGACATCTATTTGGTGCAACTTTATCCCTTTTTCAAACCAAGTAGACTAAGATTATGAAAAAGGACATTTTTTGGCATTAAGTTGTGATTGCATCTCATACCCTTGCTTGCAGTATTGAGCCTATTGTCGGTTCTCGCTTTTGTGTTATAAGTCGATTACAAAAATAGTTTTCATCCTCAACCAAGAAGAGCCTTGTTTATATCCTTTGTAGCTTGACACCCTATACCCAAGAGGGAACATTCCCTCGAGTTTCCATCTCCTGCATGCACCTCCTTGCATTGAGCATAGGTATGTTAACTACTAGAACTATTTTTGCGTACTTGCGACACTCGTTTCCTCCTTTGTATCATAGCATTCATTTTACTATTAAAAAACAAAAAAATATGGGTGGGAAGGGAGTATTATCTTGTATTGGCAGTAGTCATGTCACCTTTGAACAGAGAACAAATTTTTTGAGTCCAGTTTTCATCAAAATTTTCGGTTTAGCATGACTTAGGAAGATGAGCTCGTTACAGAAAGTTTACTCCTCCGACTGGTTACTCTTCCAGTCCCTATGGAGATTTTGATTGATGCCTCCTGCATCTCAAATTTTCATCATTGATTCTATGTTGCCTGAGTCTTCCATATGTCTCATGCTCTTGTTCAAAGTATGTCTATCAACCTGTGTCTTTCATTCCTCATAACTCTTGACTTTGCATGTCATCCATACCCTTAGTTTGTCTTAGAATCACATGAATTTGTAGTCCTATTGTGCACACTGGTCCTACTTTCCTCATTGGTAGGTAACCTTGAAAATATACGTCGACATTTCATCATTGGTCATTGATTGGGTGGTTTCCCTTATGTTAGACGGCAAGAAATATATTCACACATTAGGATTCGTGAAATGTATTGGATTCCATTATCCATATTGGTGGTTTCCTCTCCTTTGTCAACATTTTTTCTTATTGGATGATATTCATAGGGTCGTTTACGTTTACCGCTTGCACTTGGAACATGCGAAAGATGCACAGGGTTGTTGGTTTGTGAACATGTTCTTTGTATAATTTCCTCCAAATCATCAAGATCCTGCTTTGTACTTCGTGTTGAATGATGATAGATGCCTTAATTCTCTCCTTTCAATGGGTCTCCTTCCATCGAATTCAACTCATCTATTCTGGAAACGAGGCCTAGAGTCCTAGGAGTACCTAGAGGCTTACAGTCATTAGTGGCAGGTTCTCTCGCCATCGACAAGTGGGAATACATCAATGTCTCTTGATTGATGGAATCTTCAAGTGTTCTACCTCGACTCCTTTATTCACACTTGTAAGAGTTTACTCGATGCCTTGATACCTACTTTCATCATTGATAGGTTGTCTCATGTTTGTTAATGGTATACTTCAATGATTGGTAATCAAACGAAATCTCATTTTGTTCAACCTCAACTCCTTTATTCACACAATGTAGACTTGCACCTTTGGCGAATGTAGAAGACTTAAAGACATCAATTTATAGTCGCAGCTTCCCTGAGCTATTGCTACCTTTCATTGGACCAATACCTATGTGACTTCAGTGATCATGGGAGATCATATTGTACTCCATTGTATATAGGTATCTTCAGATTGATTTTAAGACTGGTTTTATTGGGTCTTATTCGTGACTATGACAGCCTTTGGCATGTTTTCACTTTTTAATTTCCTATTCATGGCCATGGACAACTGTTTGGTATATTTTCACATGGATCTGTAGCGTAATTCAATTTTGAAACCATGTGTGAAAAGTCAGTACATATTGTAATGAGCAACTAGTTCTTCTAGTTGGGTCCCCATTACTCCACTTCTAGGTCTTATAATTTATTTCATCCATCGCAGATACTCCTCTGACCTCACACATTAGGGGGCATCTTTTATAGAAATATTTTCTTCTCCCTATGCAATATTTCACAGAGGGCCTTTTTCCATTTCCCTATGCAGACTTGAAGTCCCTTTTTGCAAATCCAAAAGCTAAAAACATGATTTTTCCACATATACACTCCCTGCCTATATTACAGCATGCATATATGTAGGTTGCACCACTACAACCTGCATACATCAAGATTTTTGCCCAAAATTAGAAAATGGTGTCGTATTTCCATGTCAAGTCATGAGATCAATGATCCCTGGCCTTCCATATACTGGAAACGTTCAGACTCGATCCTTCAGTTCCACTTGAAGGCTACAAATGGGCCAAATATGAGCTATGGAAAAGGAGGAGAAGAATTCAACTTTGAGAGAAAAGTTACTCTCGAGAAATTATTCACTTCATATTGAGTCTGCATCCCTTTGTCCTTTAAGTCTAAACACATTGTTTAACCCCCAAGCTCTTCCCTACATGATTGAGAACCTCATTGTCTCTCTTATATGAGCTTTCCTTTGGTGGAGGATTGAAGTGGTGGAGGCCCAGCTGGAAGGCACTTAGTTTCTTGGTTTTGTACCATGCCAACACATAATTTTGTAATTAATTCACTTTTGTTGGTTGCATTTTAATAGAAATACTATTTTCTCGTCCAATTAATATCTTGTGAATATTTGAATTGTTATTCCATGGGAATATTTGTTATGAATGTTGATGGATTATGCTATTAAATGTGCTAACATTATATATTATCACCATATTCTTGTGTTTCTTGGTTGTTGAGGACTAGTTGCAGATGTATTGCTTTGGGTCAAGTGCTTAACGGTGGACTTCATTGAACGTCTAGATGAGGTAGGCCTTTTATCTTGTCTTGCTAGCATATTTTTTATATATATCATACTTGATATTAGAGTTGATTTCTGCAGTCATTTCCGTCTGTTGTGGTTTACCCCTAGCCATAGAGAGATTTTCCTCGTAATAGTAGTTGAAAGGAAAAGAAACAATTCTTTGCATACGTTTCAATTTGCATCTAGATATGATAATAAGACAAGCAAGAATTGAGAAAACACAAGCTATCACCAAAAATTATATTCACCAGGAGGAAAAATTAATAGTTTGATGCTTCAGGGCCCAACCAAAATCGTGATTCTTGATACCTTTCCCCCCAAAACTGAACCCTTTTACATTCAAATATCCATCTATTTATCTTCATCCATGGAGGGTTCAATTACCTATCTAGGATCTAATCTCTAAAGTTCAACTTTACATCACAATAAGATCATGTAGACTTAATTGTTACTGCCTAATTACAATTTGTAATCATTTATTTAAACTGAGTGGAGTTGGGTTGAAGTGTCAGTTCATAACTCCCCATCAATTCGAACTTAACAAAAACATGATTCTTATCAAAAAATAGTAACTTATTACAAGTGGTAGTTGTATCTCTAACTAAACCCAAACAAAATTCTATCAGTGCAACTGGAACTTATTTTTGATAATTGAAGTAAAAAATATGCATAGCAAAAGTCTTCATAAGTTGTAGCTGGCAGTTGACTTTGCATCGATTCCCATGTAAATTAGAAACTAGAGACCAACCTTGAATACAGATGGATCAATCTGGAACAAGTCTCAAATTCCTTTACCATTTGACAAAAATAGACACTTAGATTATCTCCTTCAAGGACATACAAGTTTGCTGATGTTTCTTTTGCAGCTTCTGATATTTTTTCTGGAGCTTGGTGTATTGAAGCTCAAGATCTTGGTTTTGTTGTTGCATATTATGGGTTTGTTGCCTCATTTCATCATTTTTTTGCTTGAGATATTTCACCTAGTGGTTGTCATCCATATCCCTATCAGCTTCAACTTTTGGCTTGATAATGTCTTTAGTTTACTTCCATTTTTTAGCCCATCCTCTTCCTCTGCAATAGGTTTATTGAGGTTGATGGAAAGCTTGGATTTCCTTGGTCTCATTTTATATCTGGGTGCTTTCTCAAGATTTTTATTAATGGTGTCTCCCACAGGTTCCTGTACCATTAACATTTTTCCTTTGATATCTAGTTTGACATCTCATGGAACCTGCTCAGGGATCAGCTCTGCATCTAGACTTATGTCATCAAAATCAAGCTCAAGGTCTGGGCCAGTGTCCACCACATCTGATTTTGGTTCAACAATGTATTTTGTCTTCACAAAAACATATTTGACACTTGAGATATCCCCTTCATTACATTTCTTCTTGGTCTTGTCCCTTGTCATCCCTTTTAATGTATGTATATCCATCTCCTCCATATTGGAAAATTCAGAGAGGTCTTCTTCAATATCCTCATACTCAATCACTATGGGATTTTTCTCTTTTAAATATGGATCAAATAGTGCCTTGGAATTCAACCTCAACTGGTTTGTGAGCCTAGTTTTTCTATTGGGTTTGTTGGGCATTTCAGGGACCTGTCTCCCCTTCCTTTTTTTTCTTGGTTTGGCCACAGGGGAATCCTTAATTAGGGTGTCTACGGACACAAATTATGCTGCAACAATATTAGTACTAGATTTTTTAGTCCTTCTCTATCTGTTTGTTTTTTGCTTGGGATTTTTGTCTTCCTACATTATAGTGGCAATAGGTTTATCTTTAGCATGTTCAAGAGATGATTGGCCTGGTGATATGGCATGTTCTTTTTTTTTTCTGATATATTTCATGACATATACCTTGCCACTTTCCCTTTCCCTTTTTTTTGATGTAGAGGACCTTAATTTCCTTCGAGGGATCTCCTCCCTTGGTGGAGTGATGGATCTAGATTTTTGTGAACAAGTCCTCTCTTATTTAGGTGTGGTCTTCCCTTTAGTTCACTGGGTCTCTTTAGATGAACACCCAGGTTCAGGAGAAACCCTATCTTCCTTGTTAAACTCATCCTTCTATTCTTCTGGTTGTGGATTAACCTCATATTCTTCCTATAACCCTAAAGACACCAAAAAATATGTCCATGGCATTTCTATTTTGTTTAAAGAAAAGAGAACCAGTATTTTAATGAACCCCTAGTGATGTATGATTCTATGAGTAGATTTAGGTTAATTCTGGATTCTCTTAGACATTTTAGTTAGGCTCTTAAGAAAATATAAGGGGAGGTTTAGTTCCTTGTCACCATTTAAGTGTATGAGGAATATAATGTGATAACAATGAACGAGTGAGAATCTTCATTCTCCTATGATATACCTTTGAACTATAGTGAGAATGGCCCTCCATTCTTATTTAATCCACATGATTGAGATGACCTGGATCCAATCAAGGTTTTGGTGTTCTTCCACCATAAATTTATTACAGACTTCAGCTAGCAATTTTCCCTTTTGAAGCCATCTCTCACCACTAATCGAGAGAGTCCATTCCCCAGTGCTGAAGTTCTTTGTAATGTGAATGGTTGTGTCCTTGAGTTGAGTTTGAAACCCATCAAATTTATGCTTGAAGATTAGGGCCACTCTTTTGTGATGTATGTTTAAGGCGCATATAAATTCAAACCATTCTCCTCTGATAAATATATCTTTAATTGTTGGTATTTATACGAACAGTTCGAGCCATTTTGGCTTTGTTTTTTTCAATTTCCAATGCTCTCAAGGTGACACCATCATGACTTCGCTGCTTATGTGGAGAGTGGTGATCAAAAGTATGCATTGTTTTGATTTTTTTTACCATATGTAATGATAATTACACACAACCCTACAATAATAATAACTCGAGGCACACACATGCATGATATTAGCATGGAATTTGCAATGATGATTGAACTGGTGGAAACATGTGTGATCTCGAGTGCACAGGGAGATGAAAATGCATGCAAGGTTCCAACACACCGTTATTTAATTTTTAAATATTTTTAGAGTGTTAAAACTCATAAAATAACACTTGTTCTATTGTTTGCAAGAATGGGGACATTCTTGCAATCAATATCTTTTTGTATCAATAGACCTAAGTTATCCTTTTTGCAATCTAGCAATGAAATAACCATGGTGATGTGACTTATTCAATTCAAATCATGAATTTTCATGACCTTATAAAGAGCAAGGAGATGATAAAAAACAAATAGGAAGATAAAAACTAATTGAAATGACTCAACACACCATGAAGAAAAACTAAGTAGAAACTAGGTTTTTTGACAAAAGATGGGTTGATCGAAGGAATAGAAGGAAGAGGTGCAGACATAGGATTTAACATATAATATGCATCAATGAATAAGAGGGGCCCTTCAACACTAATCTATGTCCATATGGATCTTGACACTCCATGTCTGCAACTTGTGGGCCTCGAGACATAATCTCCTTAGTTACCCCTAGGTTGGGGGTAACACTCTCCAAGAACCAAATTTTCCTCAAACAGTCTAAATGTTGTTTTAGCACCTCTAAAGTTGAGTACCTGGGTCATATTGTTGGAAAGGATGGTTTAAGGGTGGATCCCAAGAAAATTGAATCTATGCAGAATTGGCCTCGCTCTAAAAATCTTAAAATTCTATGTGGTTTCTTAGGTTTAACGAGCTATTATCACAATTATGTTCAAAATTATGGAAAAATTATGATTCCTCTCATAACTCTCCTTAAAAAGAATGCTTTCAGTTGGACCTAGAAGCTGGCCAATCCTTCCAACCCTTGAAAGAAGCTATGTGCACTACTCCTATACTGTCCCTACATGAATTCAACAAGACCTTTGTCCTAGGATGCGATGCTTCAGGGAGAGGAATCGGGGTAGTCCTCATGTGGGATGGATGACCTTTGTCTTTCACCAACAAATAGTTGTCGGACCAAAATTTGTGCCAATCGATTTATGAAAAGGAAATGTTGGCTATTTTGCATGCAGTGGATCTCTAGCTCCCATATCTATTGGGACAACACTTCCAAAATAAAGTGGACCATCAAAGCCTCAAGTACTTCCTAGAACAACGAATTTCATCCTCGAAGAAACAAAAATGGGTGACTAAGATGTTTGTATATGATTATGAGATTGTTTACAAGAAGGAAAAAGAAAATGTGGTGGTTGATGCTATTTCCATAAAACATGGAGAATATGGGTCCCTCTTTTCTCTCTCATTCATTGTCACCAATTTCCTTTAGGATGTTTGACATGGATGGTTGCAAGACCCAAAAATTTCCAACCTAATCCAAAAAATTCAACAAGATCCCCAAGTTGCTCCAAGGTAATCTTGGCACAACGAAGAGTTTCACTATAAATCCAAGGTGATGTCTAAGTTTCATGCTTCACCTATAGCGGGCCATTTATGTTTTACCAAAACTTATGAATGGGTCAAAATATGTTTCTTTTGGGATGGTATGAAACAAGACATCTGCACCTTTTTGGTCGAATGTGATACAAGTCAATGCAATAAGAGTGAGGTTGTCAAACCTTCTGGTACACTCCAACCACTTTTGATTCCACCTAGTATTTGGATAGATATTTATATGGATTTCATTGTTGGCATACCCAAATCAGGAAATAAGTCAATCATCATGGTGGTAGTGGATCATCTTTCCAAATATGCTCATTTTTGTTCTCTTCAACACCCATTCACAACATCCATCATGGCTCAAATTTTCATGGATAATATCTTCAAACTCCATTGAATAACTCATTTTATTGTTTATGATCGTGATCCCACTTTTACTAGCAATTTTTGGAAAGAATTATTCAGGCTCCAGGGATCTCAATTACATATTAGCACAACCTATCATCCCTAGAATAATGGCCAAATGGAAGTGGTCAACAAGTGTTTGGAAACATATTTGAGGTGTTTTTGCATTTGACATACAATATCAATGGGTTCAGTGGTTACCCCTATACGAATGGTGGTACAACACCTATTACCATGTTGCCACTCACATGAATCCTTTTGAAGTAGTCTACAGATAGAAGACACATGTGGTTCTCCCATACATGTTAGGTGTCTCCAAGGTTCAGGAGGTTGGCCGCAATCTTACCATCTACATGACCATTCTCCGTACTCTCAAAGAAAATTTGGTCATGGCTCAAAACTGCATGAAGAAACATGAATATCAGGGTCATTTTGAATGTCAATTTGCTGAAGCGGATCATGTGTTTCTCCATCTCCAACCATACAAGAAGAATTCACTCAAAGACCAACAATGTCAGAAACTTGCCCCAAAATTTATGGTCCTTATACTATTCTCAAATGCGTGGGGCATATTATTTTTCATGTCTTGTTCTTGAAGAAAATGATTAGCACCAAATAACACACCTAGACCAACCTACTAGAGTTGGATGAATAAGGTTCCATTTCACTGCAACCACAAGCCATATTGGACTAGCAAGAGCGTTGTCTTCATCAGTGCACCATCCAAGAAGTTTTGGTTCACTGGAAGGATACTCCACCAGAATATGCCACCTGGGAACTGACTACCATTCTGCAAGAATTTCATCATCTTAAGCCTTGAGGACAAGTCTCATTTTCAAGGGTGGGGGGGCATGTTAGGGACCTAACCCCTCACATAGATAGGATAATATAGTTTCCATGTAATAAAGTCTGACATTAGTTAATAAGTCCTAAATATATTTTCCATGTAGTAAAGGCCGACAATAGTTAGTAAGGCCTATTTAATAAATGTGAACAAGACAATGTAAGAATACCTAATAGAAGATTTCTCTTCTAGAAAGATATTCCTATAGAATGTTCTTTAGAAGATAAAATTAGTATAAATAAGAGTACAAGGCATGAGAAAGCTTGTATTGAGAATTATTGTAATAGAGATCTTCTTTACTAGAGGTTTCCCCCTCAAAGAGGCAAGTGAACATTGATTTCTTTGAATAAATGTATTATTTCCAGTATTTATCTTCTCAATATTTTGTTGTTCCATTGATATCCATTGAATATTCCTATTTTTTCATATTACATTACATCTGGTACCTTACATACCAACATATTGCAAGAATCATGGATTGTATCAATCCTCCTTACCTGCAAAAGGTGATCATCCTTTTCCATCTTTCAAAGTTGGGTAAGAAAGATACCATACATTCATATGTCATCCACTAAGCCTACTAAGAATTGGAATTGTTTGTGATTTGCTAAGAAATTGTTTTTCCTTGGACTTAAGGAAACAAGTTAACAACCCAAGACCCAAATACATCTGGTAGGATTGGAATTCTATCTCATTACAAACCATCAACCAATTGTTTCAGGTGGCTTCCATATTTGTTGGTAATAGCCAATAATAATTTTCCATGTTATCATTCAAAAAATAACTTATGATAGATTTTGCCACTTAAAAAAAAAATCAACTACAACAAATAATTTCGTAATATACACATATTTCCACACAAGGTTCCATATACATCTACAAAGTATAATTATTCCTATGGTAGTCACCTGAAAAAGTTTTGGCACTATCCATGTTGTGAAAATAGGGTCGTTCCAAGTATTTTCGGGACATACCATCGTGTTTTTAGGAGAATCCCTTCATCTCCACACTACCCATCACCATGATCATCAGTCGTTGATATGAGAAGAAGAATTCACAGCATCAATGGCCTCGAAGGATTGTAGGAGATGAACATTCATGGAAGGCACACGAGGGAATTTGTTGGTACCAGTGTCCATCTCTGTTGAAGAGGACCCATGAGACTGCGATAAATTCATCACCCCCAGTCGAAGATGTGACTCACCTTTATACTAATGTCCACCTCTGTTGGTACAAATATGCAAAAATATCGAGCAAATTTGCAAATTCTGTGGTTTCTACAAGATTATAGACTAATGGGGTTAGAAAACTAAAAATCCTAGCTTTCCATGAACAAATTGACCCTAAGATTCATGTTATGCTTCAAAAATACAAGAAATGCAGAAAAAAAATACATAGGAACAACAACAAAATCAAAGAATAAATGAAATCATCATTACCCAAATGGAAGACTTTACATGGACACATGTGGAAGGATCTTGAAGCTTTGGATCTTTTGGTGGCCTCTCCATGGGATGGTTCTTTTATTCCCTTAGTATGTGCTTGTATTTTCTCTCATCCTCTAGTTGTAGATGGTTGCAATAGTGGTGTGATCCTTCATAAACTAGGGTTTCAATGGAAAAAAGGGGAAAAATCCATAATGAGGGAGATGAGAGAGGATGGGAGAGTGAAAAATGAGATGAGACCATGTTGGCATAGCAACAAGTCCCCTCCATTTTTGACAAAAAATGAAAGGGCCCCCCTTGTAAGTACTCTTATTTGGTAAGACCTATCATTAAATTTACCTTTCAAAGTATTGACCAAGAATAATTAGTCAACAAAACATCTCGAAGATTGGATTTTTATTTATATTTCCATGTTTCTTTTTGTTTTTAGATGGGGAGTAATATTGATTGTGTGTACTAGGCATATGTGTATCTAGTTATACATTGAAGAATATTTTATAATTAGTTCTTTAGATTCATTGTTGTTTGAATGTATTTAAATTGTCATTACTTTGAAATTCATGACTGAAAGCATGAAATTCAAAGTGGATTGCTCCCAAATTATGTCAGGGCAATGGAAACATTTCCAATGCTTGCAAATATTGTTTATGACCAGGTCCAATTCTAGTTAACATAATTAGATACTAATTTCTTATACCCATTTTTAAGTTGGTTGAATGTTGATATTATTTTATATTCAAGCATGGTATTCTATGTCATTTCATAATTATTCCCATTCGTCCAACTTATTTATGAGTTCCTGAATAATACTTTATTGATATGAATTCTATTGGAACTATACCTTGACATCTAATCATTATTTTGAAAATGATTCGATGACAAAAAACATAATTCCATTGGAATTATGATTATTTTTTGTTCATTTATCTACATGGGTTGATCATCATGAGCTCAAGTAGTGAATGTTGTCTTTGATCTAGTTGGATTCAATCAATAAATGCTAAATAGAGGGAAATGGTATATCATAATTCCAAACCAAAACTCGTCGTCCTATGCTAGTATAGATTCAACTTATTACGAAGAAATTTATATGTTGATCACTATGAAGGTTACTCTAAAATGGCTCATGCTATATACACAAATGTCTAACATACCTCATGGTACATAAATGCCAGTAATCGAACCTTGGAGAAATTTTAGTCTTGTTATGACATGACTCATTAAATGAATCATGGTAATACATTGTTGTGTGATTTAACATTCATAGTGTTCTAACTAATGCGTATCATACTGCTTGTACTACATATTATCATGGCATGATCACCCCACCCTTCTACTTGCAAATCAAATGATGAGAAGTTAGGGTATGGTGGAATTTCATGCCAATAAGAGGCATGTTTATATCATCAACATGGGTTGTTTATGTTGTTATTAGAAGGATTGGTGTTTTTGTATTGAACTCTATTCCATATCCAATTACACCACTTTCCTTATCCTGAGTGAAACCCTCTTTTGTTTTGAGCTATTGAAATTATCCATGATACTCATAGTTTGATTCAAACTAGGTGGTGTTGAAATCATCCAGTCCTATGATGATTCCCTATTACTCATGCATAAAGTAGGATGATGGAAGTTTATCCAGCCTTTTCACAACAATAATATCAAAGTTCCTAGGGATTTTTCCCAATAATTTAATGGCTATATCGCTCGTGTAGGAGACTTGGAGTTCCTTGTAAATTAGGCATGGATAGAAGAAGCTACCCAGTTGCCACTTGTTGGTGAAAAATGGTTCAAGAATGGCCTGGTCAAAAACATTCCTTGGAGAAATCTCTTAGACTACCACAGGAAAGGTATGGCAATCACTCTGTTAAAAAAACAATGGAAGAACATTGTCTTCATTATTAGACAATTTATTACATGTGAGGGTTGATATGGATTTGTGTTTTATTACACATTTGGATATTAATGGTGTTCCTATGGTATGAGCTTATGCTTCCCTATTAACTCCTCAAAAGCCTCAAAGAGATTTCTAATTTTTAACAAAGGGGTTTTAAGCATCCTAACATGAGTCTGTTCCATTACGGCTTGATCATGCTATTGATTGAATATAGGATTTTCCAGATTGGGGATTCGTGAGATAATTTCATCTTGAGGAATATATTCAGAAACCCCCACTCAGGAGACTGGTGTTTCCTTAGTTAGAGGAAGTCCTCATGGGGCACTACTACATATTGGAAAAATTGTGATGATCTAATTGTGACGTTATGGGAAAAATTGGCCATATTGTCAAAAAATAGAGGAAGTTGTAATTTTTTTCTCCATACTGCCCGATATCGTCGCACTTGTGATGTACTTTTCAAATCGTTACAAAAACAAAAACGTTCAGAAGACATCTCACTTGTGACGAAATCAAATGTGCGTCGCACTTGCGACGATGTGGACACAAGGTTCCCCCCCTTAACGGTCACCGATTATTTGAAAAATTCAAAATTGACTTTGTCAAGCTGTCATTCGAATTGTGACATTTTGTGTGTCGCACTTGCGATGATGTGGACAATATCCCACCCCCNCCCAAACATTCACCCACTATTTGACAAAGTTAACATTGATTTGGTCAACTGTCATCGAATTGTGACGTTATAAATCTATAAATATGCCGCATTTTATGGATGTTGCGACAAGTTTCCTATAACAATGACAGTTCAAAAAGGGTGTAAGGTATTCTTGGTGAACAAACAACAGGTTTTTGTTTCATATGTTATAATAGAAAAATATAATAGATATTCTATTATACAACACTCAATTTTATAAGATAATCATCAATATATGTATGTGGGTTAGAATGTCAGAAAATATTAGAGGTGGGAAACAAATTAAAGAGGGTGAAAAGGGTGATGGTAAATGTTATTTCCCTTGCAAAAATTGTTGTACTAGACATCCTGAAAGAGTTTTAATAGAAACAACTAAAAAACATTGTAGAAAATATGGGCACATGGACGGGGGATCAAATGAATATTGTCCCATGGTAATTATCTATCTATCTATCTATCTATCGATATATATATTATTTGTTTTAATATTGATTGTATTATCAAACTTTTATATTGTTTTATACATGCACTAATATTTCATGATTGTTTGTAATTATAAAGTTAGATTTTCCCCCTAACTTTCTACAGAAAGCACCAAGTAGTAGAAAAAATGATGTTGTACAAGATGAGGAACATGAAGCAGATAATGAAGATAAAATTAATGATCCCATGGAAATAGATGACAATAATAACATATTTCAAGATGATGGGACAAATCGAATGATCCAAGATGTATTCGATCATCCAGATGAGGATCATGGGGAAAGTAGTGATGGTATTTATGATGAACCTCTGATTGAAAATCAAAATAAACGACTTTATAAAGGGTCAAGAGCAAATCTTCTCTCCACTACATTGTTGTTCGTGAACTTAAAGGTTGCGAATCATTTGTCGAACACTTGTAAGACACATATTGTTGCAGGAGCATTGCTAGCAAGTGCAAGTGGAGGACAACTGGATATGCACCAACGTGCATTTTGAAGATATTTTGAATATCAAAAGAAGAACCATTAATGTAATAGCTAGAAGGATGTATTTTCTTTTAATGTTTTTGGGATTGTAATACAGATTTTGAGTGTTTCTCTCATTTTTCGGTTGTAGGCCTTTATTGTATTGAATGTAAAGTAGATGTAGTATTTAATTTGATAACATAGCTTAAGGTTGTAGGAGGGAAAACTCAAGAAGACTCCCTCGTATGTATGGTATTGTCATTCTCATTGTATTTGTGGTAGAGCTAGAGAGAATAGGAGAACAGAGATTGTAGAAGTTGTATGAACAGATAGTTGTTATTGAGACCATGTACAGAAGCACTTGAATTAATATAAGAATGTTTTGATCCAATTTTCTGGTGTATTGTGGTTATTGTTTACATCTATTGAATGACATGTTTACAGTTTGTTTCCAGTCTCTGTTATGCATTTGTTTCAATGTTGTGTATATGTATGTGATTTCATGTTGAATGTATGAAGTCTGAGAGGGAGGGTATAAGTTTCCATTGTTTCTCTTACTGATAATTCCTACAAGGAGTGCAGTTTAAGTCCGCAAGGAGTGTGTCGACAAGATTATGAGTTTTACCTCAGAAAAGATCAGGAGAGATAAAGTTAAGTTATACTAGTGGAAGTGCAAGTATAACACAGATTCATGCAAGGTGTGTGTAGGTCAGAGGAGAGCCTTAGAATTTTCCAACCCAAGTGAGAAGTTAAAGAACCTCTGTCGCAAGGAGTGCATAGAGTTGGAGTTGTAAGATAATCAAAGATTATCATGAAGGCCACAAGGAGTGTGAGTAGGATTCCTTATAATCCTTGAGTTTGCAGCAAGAATTAAGCTCAGGAAGGATAGAGACTTAGAAAATTCCAAAGGAAGGATGAGGGTCGAAGTCACCTCGCAGAAATCAAGCTCGGGAGGGTTGATGCCAATTGTTTGGCCAAGAAACATCGAGAGCCTGAACGGATGGTAGAAATTATTGGAGGGAAAAGTGTCGATATTCATGGATCATTAGATCTAGTGGAGTTGCAAGGAGTTTAAGGGAAACAGTATTTCAACACTCGAAATCTCAAGAGAGATAGTGAACCATCGATCCAAGAGGAGGTCGAGCCATCGATCTCTTTCGTTAGGAAGAAGGATTTGGGAAATCGGAGACCAGGAGTCTAGAGAACGAAGGAGGCTTCTTTCGAAAATCTCGATACGCGAAGTTCTAATTTGCGAAAGAGGATCTGGACCATTGGATCACAGGAGTCTCATATCGTTGATCTGA
Organism: Picea sitchensis; assembly: GCA_010110895.2. NCBI lineage: Eukaryota > Viridiplantae > Streptophyta > Pinopsida > Pinales > Pinaceae > Picea > Picea sitchensis. Next base: position 201,788 of record SNQJ01S0025914.1, read on the forward strand.
GGTGAGTGAAGTTGGGAGTTCGGAGGTTCAAAAGTCGAGTGAGTCAGGTGACTCACAATAAGATGCCTGAGGTCACGAAGTGCAAATCATCTTTTGGTTAGACCTGTGGTCACCGCCGATGGTCACGTGGAGTGGAGGCTCATGCCTAGCGCTTGTTCGCGAGGGCGGAGTTCGGGAAAGGACCTGTGGTCTTAGTTTTTGGAGGTTCCAATGGGAACCGAAGGACCATTTTGGCTCAAAGAAGATTGAAGATCCATAGACTGGGATATCAACATACACTGCTGAGGTGGGGCTCTGTGTCAGGTGGTATCAGAGCTAACAAATACTGTTTTCTGTAGAGGGAAGACAAAGGATAGTTGTGATTTGAATTCTGCATGGATAGATTGAAACAAGGCCCCCAAGAAGACATCAAGAAAGAACTATGCCTGATCCAACCGTGGAAAGGGAAATGAGAGAACTTCGTTCTCAGTTAGATGTTATGGAGACAACATAGAGACGAAAACCTAATACTGGAGATATCAATGAGGCTGAAAGAGAGAATGAAGAAGGAGACGAAGAAGCTGTAGCCGAAGATGCTGCAGAGGAACGTCTATTTAAAGTTGTTGCAAGAATAAGTGCCAAAGAAAAGTTGGACATTCTGATGTATGAAGGAAACTTGGACGTTGAGGAGCTGCTAGATTGGCTTAGAGATCTGGATAAATATTTTGATTATGAAGATATCGAAGAAGAAAAGAAATTAAAGCACGTTGTCACTAGACTGAAAGGACATGCAGCAATGTGGTGGGATGAACTGCAGGCTGATAGACGTTGCAAAGACAAACAAAGAATCAAAATCTGGGATAGAATGGTAGAAAAGATGAAATCCAAATTCATACCTAGGGATTATCAAATCAATCTATTCCGAAGAATGCAGAATTTGAGGAAAAAAGGGATGACAATGAAGGAATACACTGAGGAGTTTTACCGGTTAAACATCAGAGCTGGTCATCGTGAGAGTGATGATGAATAGGTCGCCAGATATATGAATGGACTGAGATATGGTATTCAGGATGAGATGAGCATGGTGACGATTAGAAATGTGGAAGATGATTATCAGGTTTCTCTAAAAGTAGAAGATAAATTGGCCTGAAAACAAGGTCAAAGGGGCAGAGGTAGAAGTCAGAGCAGAGGCAAAGAAATTTCCCAAGACAGAATACAGAAGCCCAAGGATGAAGAAAAGAAGCCTCATAATCACCCATAAAGGGGGGGAAGTTCGCAAGGAAGACAATATGCCAATAGGAACACTTTTCCTCGAGAAAGAGGAAGAGGAAGAGGCAGAGGAGGTGAAATAAAGTGTTTTGTCTGTGGAAAGATCAGACACAAGTCTTGGGAATGTCTCAATAGAAAAAGCGATGGAGGAGGCGAAGCTCACATTTCAGAAGTGCAAAGGCGAAATGTTGAGGAAGAATATGTAGAAGGCGGAAGATCCTTAATGATGAGAAAAATTATCTTAAAGCCATAGAAGGAGGTGGAGAATCCAATCTAGAGGAACAATTTGTTTAGGACTAATTGCAAGGCCAAGGATAGGGTATGCAAGGTGATAGTTGACAATGGAAGAAAAGATAATATAGTATCCACATAGATGGTGGAAAAGATGGAATTGGAGACAGTTGCACATCCGAGCCCATATAAATTTTCGTGGTTGCAAAAAGGACATCGGGTAACTGTCACCAAACAATGTTTAGTTGAATTTAAGATAGGGGGTTACAGAGATGAAATGTTATGTGATGTTATTCCCATGGATGTCTGTCATCTTTTGTTGGGAAGGCCTTGGAAATATGACAAAAATGTTATTCATGACGGAAGAAATAACACCTACACCTTGGAGAAGAATGGTAGGACACATATGTTGCTGCCAATTGAAGATAAGAAGGAGAAAGAAGAAAGAATAAATACTATACTTCTCATGAGTGGGAAGGAACTTCTGGATGAATTCAATAAAGATCAAAGAAATGCAATTTGTTGTGGTGAGAAAACCTAGAGTCATCTTGACCAGTACCTCAATAGATGATCTACCTGAGGAAATTCAGGAGTTGTTGGAGAATTTTGTTGATATAGTGGTAGATGACTTACCTTGTTCGTTTCCACCCATCATAAGTATAATACATCACATTGACCTTATACTAGGAGAGATTTTTCCAAACAAAGTAGTGTACAGATTGACACCGCAGGAGAATGAAGAAGTTAAGAAGCAAGTCTAGGATTTGATGGACAAAGGGTTGATTAGAGAAATATTGATTCCATGTGTTGTACCTACAATGTTAAGTCCAAATAAGGATGGTGGATGGAGAATGTGTACATACTCGAGGGATATAAACAAAATCACCATCAGGTATAGATTTCCTTTACCCAAGATGGATGACTTGATGAATTGCTTGAGTGGAGCAATGTTTTTTTCAAAAATTGATTTAAAGAGCGGATATCACCAGATTCAGATGAGGGAAGGTGATGAATGGAAGACAACATTCAAGACGAATGAGGGGATGTATGATTGGATTGTCATGCCATTTGGCTTGATGAATGCTCCAAGTACTTTTATGATATTAATGAACAAAGTCTTGAATGATTTCATTGGGAAGTTTGTAATTGTGTATCTTGATGATATATTGATCTTCAGTAAGACTGATGAAGAACATTTGAGACATTTAAATCTAGTGATGAGGAGGTTGCAGCAAGAGAAGTTGTTGATAAATATAAAGAAGTCATCTTTCATGAAGACAAAACTCATTTATTTGGGTTTTGTGATCTCTTCGAATGAGTTAAAGATGGATCCTAAGAAGGTAAAATCAATCAAAGAATGGCCATTGCCAAGGAATATCTTTGAAGTCAAAAGCTTCCATGGACTAACCAATTTTTATAGGAATTTCATCAGAAATTTTAGTGGGATTAGTGAATCAATGATGGACACAGTCAAGAAAAGACATAAATATTTTCATTGGACAGAGGAAGCTAGGAAAAGTTTCAAGTTGTTAAAGGAGAAGATAACTAAATAGCCAGTTCTGGTCCTGCCAGATTTCAGTAAAACATTTCAAGTGAGATGTGACACAAGTGGATTTGTGATTGGAGAAGTCTTGAGTCAAGACAATAGACCAGTTGCATACTTCAGTGAGAATCTGAATGAGACCAAGATGAAATATTCCATGTATGATAAAGAGTTGTATGCAGTCATACAGGCGTTGAATAAATGGAGGCACTACCTAGATCCGAAAGAGTTCGTTTTGTATAGAGATAACCATGCTTTACAGTTTATAACCAAACATGAGAAATGGAACCAGAAACATGCAAAATGAGTTGAATTTATGCAAAACTTTATTTTTGTTATAAAGAAAATTTCTAGAAATGCTAACAAGGTCGTTGATGCATTGAGCAGGAAATGTTTGATTCTGTAGGAGTTTTGAGTGAAGACCTTAGGTTTTGATAGCCTTAAGGAAATGTACAGAGATGATTCAGATTTCAAGGACTTGCAAAGCATGTGAGAATTTTTTTTAAGGGATAGGAGCTAATGGATTGAATACTTTATTCAGGATGGACTGTTGTTTAAAGGAAATCAGTTGTGTATCCCGAAAATCTCTATGAGAGAAAACCTTTTGAAGGAAAAACATAGTGGGAGATTGGCTGGAATTTCCGGCCATAATAAAACATTTGCGCAACTGAACAGTTTGTATTAATGGCTAGGAATGAGGACAGATGTGCGGAAATGTGTCAACATATGTAGAGTCTCCCAACACACAAAGGGGAAAAGACAAAATACAGGATTGTATCAACCATTGATAGTACCAAAGAGGACTTGGGATGTAGTAAGAATGGATTTTGTGTTGGGTCTGTCAAGGACACAGAGAGGTTTTGATTCCATATTTGTGGTAGTCAATAGATTCTCAAAAATGGCACATTTCATTCCATGTCAGAAAACCAGTGATGCAACACACATTGCAAATCTATTTTTCAAATAAGTTGTTCGACTTCATGGTTTACCCAAGAGTATTGTTTCAGAAAGAGATACCAAATTTGTTGGTCATTTCTAGAGGACACTATGGAAGAAACTGGTAACAAATTTATCTTTTAGCTCATCATATCACCCTCAGATGGATGGACAGACTGAGGTAGTAAATCGAAGTTTGGGGGAATTATTGAGGATCTTAGTTACTGAACATCACAGTCAATGGGATCAGATTCTACCACAAGCGGAATTTGCATATAATGGCTCACCTAATATGAGCACAGGACAGATCCCATTCTAGATAATGTATAGAATGCAACCAAGGGGAGTATCTGAGTTGAGAGACTTAGATCAGAGTGATTTCAGGAGTGTTGGAGAGAAGGATTTTGCAGCAGAAATGCAGGAGATCCACAGTAAAATCAGAGAATGGTTGCAGAGTTCTAGCTAGGAATATAAGCACAGAGCAGATTAGCATAAGAGAGAACTTCAATTCGAAGTGGGAGATTTATTCTTAGCTCACCTCAGAAAAGAAAGGTTCCCAAGGGGAACATATAATAAATTGAAGATCAAGAAGATAGGGCCATGTAAGATTTTATGGAAATTTGAGGCAAATGCTTATGATATAGAATTGCGAGATGATGTGGGTATATCACCCATATTCAACGTAGAAGATCTGTATCCTTATAGAGAATATGAAGCAGGAGGAGTAGAGAGTCAGAAGGAGATTCAGTGGGTCAAACAAATGCCTGTACCTGAAAAGCCGCAGATGGAAAAGATCATAGATTAGAGAGTTAGCAAGAAAACCCAAAGGAAGAAATATCTTTAGTATTTGGTGAAGTGGAAGGGACACCCGATTGAGGATGCCAGTTGGAAAAGTCAAGCAGATATCCAGAAACATGGACAGACGGTGCAGGAGCTCATGGATAGGGGTCCATGAATTTTTCATCCAAAGGAGTATGATGTAGGAGCATCACCAACAATAGCAAGTGGAGGAAAACTAGATATGCACCAACGTGCATTTTGAAGATATTTTGAATCTCAAAAGAAGAACCATTAATGTAATAGCTGGAAGGATGTATTTTCTTTTAATTTTTGGGGGATTTTAATACAGATCTTGAGTGTTTCTCTCATCTACCGGTTGTAGAAATTTATTGTATTGAATGTAAAGTAGATGTAGTCTTTAATTCGATAAGATAGATTAAGGTTGTAGGAGGGAAAAATCAAGAAGACTCCCTCGTATGTATGGTATTTTCATTCTCATTGTAGTTGTGGTAGAGCTAGAGAGCATAGGAGAATAGAGATTGTAGAAGTTGTATGAACAGATAGTTGTTATTGAGACCATGTACAGAAGCACTTGAATTAATATAAGAATGTTTTGATCCAATTGTTTGGTGTATTGTGGTTACTGTTACATCTATTGAATGGTATGTTTACAGTTTGTTTCCAGTATTTGTTATGCATTTGTTTCAATGTTGTGTATATGTATGTGATTTCATGTTGAATGTATGAATTCTGAGAGGGAGAGTATGAATGGATTTAATGTTGAAGACAACATTCAAGATGAATGAGGGGTTGTATGAATGGATTGTCATTCCATTTGGCTTGATGAATGCACCAAGTAATTTTATGAGATTAATGAACGAAGCCTTGAAATATTTTGTTGGGAAGTTTGTAATTATGTATCTTGATGATATACTGATCTTCAGTAAGACCGAGGAAGACCATTTGAGACATTTAACTCTAGTGATGAGGAGGTTGCAACAAGAGAAGTTGTCTTTCATGGAGACATAAATCATTTATTTGGGTTTTGTGATCTCTTTGAATGAGTTTAAGATGGATCTTGAGAAGGTAAAAGAAATCAAAGAATGGCCATCACCAAGGAATATCTTTGAAGTCAGAAGATTCCATGGATTAGCTAGTTTTTACAGGAATTTCATCAGAAATGTTAGTGGGATTAGTGCACCAATGATGGACACAGTCAAGAAAAGACATAAATATTTTCATTGGACAGAGGAAGCAGAGAAAAGTTTCAAGTTGTTAAAGGAGAATATAACTGAACAACCAGTTATGGTCCTGCCAAATTTCAGTAAAACATTTCAAGTGAGATGTGACGCAAGTGGATTTGTGATTGGAGAAGTCTTGAGTCAAGACAATAGACCAGTTGCATACTTCAATGAGAAGTTGAATGAGACCAAGATGAAATATTCCACGTATGATAAAGAGTTTTATGTAGTCATACAAGCATTGAAGAAATGGAGGCACTACCTGGTTCCGAAAGAGTTCGTTTTGTATAGCGATAACCATGCTTTACAGTTTATAACTAGACATGAGAAATTGAACCAGAAACATGAAAAATGGGTTGAATTTATGCATAACTTTACTTTTGTTATAAAGCACATTTCTGGAAATGCTAACAAGGTCACTAATGCATTGAGCAGGAAAAGTTTGATTTTGCAAGAGTTTCAAGTGAAGACCTTAGGTTTTGATAGCCTTAAGGAAATTTACAAAGATGATTCGGATTTCAAGGACACTTACAAAGCATGTGAGAATCTTGCTTTAAGAGATCCATTGGATTGAATACTTGATTCAGGATGGGTTGTTGTTTAAAGGAAATCAGTTGTGTATCTTGAAGAGCTCTATGAGAGAAAACCTTTTGAAGGAAAAACATAGTGGGGGATTGGCTGGACATTTCTGCCATGATAAAACATTTGTGCAACTGAACAATTTGTATTATTGGCTAGGAATGAGGATAGATGTGCATAAATTTGTCAACAGATGTAGAATCTGCCAACATACAAAGGGGAAAAGACAGAATACATGATTGTATCAACCATTGCTAGTACCATAGAGGCCGTGGGACGTGGTAAGAATGGATTTTGTGTTGGGAATGTCAAGGAAACAAAGAGGCTGTGATTCCATATTCGTTCTAGTCAACAAATTATAAAAAATGGCACATTTCATTCCATGTCAGAAAACTAGTGATGCAACACACATTGTAAATATATTTTTCAAAGAAGTTGTTCGACTTCATGGTTTACCCAAGAGTATTGTTTCAGACAAAGATACCAAATTTGTTGGTAATTTATGGAGGAAACTATGGAAGAAGATGGGAATGAATTTATCTTTTATATCAACATATCACCCTCAAACGAATGGAAAAACTAAGGTAGTAAATCGAAGTTTGGGGGACTTATTGAGGAGATTAGTTACTGAACATCATAGTCAGTGGGATCAGATTCTACTGCAAGAAGAATTTTCATATAATGACTCACCTAACAGGAGCACATGACAGAGCCCATTCTAGATAATGTATGGAATGGATCCAAGGGGAGTATCTAAGTTGAGAGACTTAGAGAAGAGTGATTTTAGGAGTGCTAGAACGAAGGATTTTGCAGCAGAAATGCAGGTGCTCCACAGTAAAATCAGAGAGTGGTTACAGAGTTCTAGACAAGAATATAAGAGCAGAGCATATCAACATAGGAGAGAGCTTCAATTTGAAGTGGGAGATTAGTCTTAGCGCACCTCAGAAAATAAAGGTTCCCAAGGGGAACATATAATAAGATAAAAATGAAGAAGATAGGGTCGTGTAAGATTTTATGGAAATTTGAGGCAAATGCTTATGAGATAGAATTGCCAGATGATGTGGGTATATCAGCCATATTCAACGTAGAAGATTTGTATCCTTGCAGAGAATATGAAGGAGGAGGAGTAGAGAGTCAGAAGGAGATTCAGTGGGTCAAACAGATGTCGGTAGCTGAAAAGCCGCAGATGGAAAAGATCATCGATCAGAGAGTTAGCAAGAAAACCCGGAGGAAGACATATATTGAGTATTTATTGAAGTGGAAGGGACACCCGATTGAGGATGCTAGTTGGGAAAGTGAAGCAAATATCCAGAGACATGGACAGACGGTGAAGGAGCTTATGGACAAGAGTCCATGAATTTTTCAGCCAGAGGAGTATGATGCAGGAGCATCGCCAACAAGCACAAGTGGAGGACAGCTGGATGTACACCGGCGTGCATTTTGAAGACATTTTGAATCTCAAAAGAAGAATCGTTAATGCAATAGCTGAAAGGATGTATTTGCTTTTAATGTTTTTGGGATTGTAATACAGATCTTGAGTGTTTCTCTCATCTACCGGTTGTAGGCATTTATTGTATTGAATGTAAAGTAGATGTAGTCTTTAATTCGATAAGATATCTTAAGGTTGTAGGAGGGAAAAAATCAAGAAGACTCCCTCGTATGTATGGTATTTTCATTCTCATTGTAATTGTTGTAGAGCTAGAGAGCATAGGAGAGCAGAGAAGAATAGAGATTGTAGAAGTTGTATGAACAGATAGTTGTTATTGAGACCATGTACAAAAGAACTTGAATTAATATAATAATTCTTTGATCCAATTGTATGGTGTATTGTGGTTACTGTTTACATCTATTGAATGGTATTTTTAGAGTTTTTTTCTAGTCTTTGTTCTACATTTGTTTCAATGTTGTGTATATGTATGTGATTTCATGTTGAGTGTATGAAGTCTGAGAGGGAGAGTATAAGTTTCCATTGTTTCTCTTCCTGAGAATTCCTACAAGGAGTGCATCGACAAGATTCTGTGTTTTACCTCATAAAATATCAGGAGAGATAAAGTTAACTTATACTAGTGGAAGTGAAAGTATAACACAGAGTCATGCAAGGTGTGCGTAGGCCAGAGGAGAGCCTTAGAATTTTCCAACCCAAGTGAGCGGTTGAAGAACCTCTGTCTCAAGGAGTGCGTAGAGTTGGAGTTGTAAGATAATCAGTGATTATCGTGAAGGCCGCAAGGAGTGTGAGCAAGATTCCTTAGAATCCTTGAGTTTGCAGCAAGAATCAAGCTCAGGAAGGACAAATAGTTAGAAAATTCCAAAAGGAAGGACAAGGGTCAAAGTCACGTCACATAAATCAAGCTCAGGAGGGTTGATGACAATTGTTTGGCCAAGAAACATCGAGATCCTGAAACAACAGTAGAAATTTCTGGAGGGAGAAGCATTGATATCCGTGGGTTGTTGGATCCTTAAAACTGTGAGAAGGATAAAGGCCAAGAGTCGTTCAACACTCGAAAGTTCAGGAGAGATAGTGAACCGTCTATCCAAGAGGGGGTCGAGCCGTCAATCTCTTTTGTTAGGAAGAAGGCTTCGGGAAATCGAAGACCAAGAGTCTAAAGAACGAAGGAGGCTTCTTTTGAAAATCCCGATACATGAAGTTCCAATTTGTGAAAGAGGATATGGAACGTTGGATCACGGGAGTCTTGAACTGTTGATCTGAGGTGAGTGAAGTTGAGAGTTCGGAGGTTCAGAGGTTCGAAAGTCGAGTGAGTCGGGTGACTCACAACAAGATGCCCGAGGTTGCGAAGTGTGAAGCGTCTTTTGGTTAGACATGTGGTCACCTTCGGTGGTCATGTGGAGTGGAGGCTCACACCTAGCACTTGTTCGTGCGGGCGAAGTTTGAAAAAGGACCTCTAGTCTTAGTTGTCTCAAAAGAAGAACCATTAATGTAATAGCTGGAAGGATTTATTTTCTTTTAATTTTTTGGGGATTGTAATACAGATATTGAGCGTTTCTCTCATCTGTCGATTGTAAGAATTTATTGTATTGAATGTAAAGTATATGTAGTCTTTAATTCGATAAGATAGCTTAAGGTTGTAGGAGGGAAAACTCAAGAAGACTCCCTCATATGTATGGTATTGTCATTCTCATTGTAGTTGTGGTAGAGCTAGAGAGCATAGGAGAACAGAGATTGTAGAATTTGTATGAACAAATAGTTGTTATTGAGACCATGTACAGAAGCACTTGAATTAATATAAGAATGTTTTGATCCAATTTTCTGGTGTATTGTGGTTACTATTTAAATCTATTGAATGGTATGTTTACAGTTTGTTTCCAGACTCTGTTATGCATTTGTTTCAATGTTGTGTATATGTATGTGAGTTCATGTTGAATGTATGAAGTCTGAGAGGGAGAGTATAAGTTTCCATTGTTTCTCTTCCTGATAATTCCTGCAAGGAGTGCAGTGAAAGTCTGAAAGGAGTGCGTCGATAAGATTCTGAGTTTTACCTCAAAAAATCTCAGGAGAGACAAAGTTAACTTATACCAGTGGAAGTGAAAGTATAGTACACAGTCATGCAAGGTGTGCATAGGCTGGAGGAGAGCCTTAGACTTTTCCAACCCAAGTGAGCAGTTGAAGAACCTTTGTCACAAGGAGTGCATAGAGTTGGAGTTGTAAGATAATCAAAGATTATCGTGAAGGCCGTAAGGAGTGCGAGCATGATTCCTTAGAATCCTTGAGTTTGCAGCAAGAATAAAGCTCAGGGAGGATAGATACTTAGAAAATTACAAAGTAAGGATGAGATTCAAAGTCACCTCGTAGAAATAAAGCTCAGGAGGGTTGACGCCAATTGGTTGGCCAGGAAACATTGAGAGCCTGAACGGACGGTAGAAATTCTTGGAGGAAGAAGCATCGATATTCGTGGACAGTTAGATCCAGTGGAGTTGTAAGGAGGTTAAGGGAGAGAGTCTTTCAACACTCGAAATCTCAGGAGAGATAGTGAACCGTCGATCCAAGAGGGGTTCGAGACATCAATCTCTTTCATTAGGAAGAAGGCTTCGGGAAATCAGAGACTGGGAGTCTAGAGAACGAAGGAGGCTGCTTTCAAAAATACCAATACGCAAAGTTTCAATTTGTGAAAGAGGATCTAGATTGTTGTATCATGGGAGTCTCAGACCATTGATCTGAGGTGAGTGAATTCGGGAGTTCGAAGGTTCGGAAGTTGAGTGAGTCGGGTGACTCACAACAGGATGCCAGAGGTTGTGAAGTGTGAAGCATATTTTGGTTAGACCTATGGTCACCACCGGTGGTCACATGGAGTGGAGGCTCATGCCTAGTGCTTGTTCGCACAGGTGGAGTTTGGGAAAGGACCCGTGGTCTCAGTTGTTGGAGGTTCCAGTGGGAACCAAAGGGCCATTTCGGCTCAGAGAAGATTGAAGATCCATAGATTGGAAGGTCAGTAGACCCTGCTGAGGTGGGTCTCTACGTCACATATCCTAAGGTATGTAATATGTTTCATCACATCTACTTAAAGGTTCCCATATTTTTAGTGTTAATTAATGTGTAAAATAAAAATGCAATATTTACAATTACTATTCTTTACATTAACTAGTTTTTTTTTATGTTTTAGATTGTTGGGTGAATTTTTGTTACCCTCGTCAAATATTTTACCGCGCACATATCAAGATTTTCATGCCATTATGAAAGACATTGGAATGGAGTATCAAAGTATAGATGCGTGTCTTGATGATCATATTATATATTATGGACAACATGCATCGAAAAACAATGCCTGGTATGTGGTATCAGTAGATATCGAACTGATCAAGTAACAAAAATGGTCCCTCGAAAGGTTCTTCAGCATATTCCCAAAATTCCACGTTTGCAGAGACTGTTCAGGTGAAAAAGCATAGCAAAGTTTATGCATTACCATGCACAAAAGAGAATTGAAGATGGCGTTCTTCGAATTCGTGTAGATGGTTATGCATTTAAGGAAATTGTTGTAAAATGGCCAAAATTTACAGATGAACCTCGTAATGTTAGGATTTCATTGGCAACTGACGGTGCTAATCCATTTGGAGAGCTTCAAATTGTTTACTCAGTGTGGCCTATTTTTTTTATCAACAATAACATTCCTCCTTGGATGTCAAAAAAGAGGGAGCACACAATGTTGACAATGATTGTTCCAAGTATTTGTTTACATTAATTTTTCGAATGTAATTTTTTCATTTTTCTCTTTTTTTGCATAATATCTTTTATTTATTTATTTATGTATATATACATATCATGGTAGTAATTTCTTGTAATTTCAAAAAATTAGTTAAGTACCAAGTTAAATATATGAATGTGTATATCAAGACTCTTATCGACAAGCTACTAAAGTTATGGGAGGGCATCACTATGTGTGACATATGTAAACCAATTGGACAAAAGAGATTTCAATGTCGTGGAATACTTTTATGGACATTTCATGATGCCACGGGACTAACACATTTTGGTGGTATGTAACGCTCCATATTGCACGCTTGAATAATATATAATTAATTGAATATATCATGCATGTTGTTTAAATAATTCTTTTGTATATTAATAATTCACAATAATCCATTTGTTGTAGGTATTCAAACAAAGGGTAAATTTGAATGTCCATTTTGTGGTCCTAAGATGAAATATCATCGGTCAAAAATTGTAGGAAAGGATGTGTTTGATGAGTATAGACACTTCCACTCTAAGAACCATAAGTATTATACTACTGAAAAATATATTTTCAATGGGAAACAAGAGACTGGACTAAAACCACAAAGAATGACACCTCGCCTATGGAAGTTGGCATATGACATAATTAATCCTCAAGGTACACATTTTGTTTATGTATCATAAATGGAATCATGTTTTGAAATTTTATTTTTATATATTCAATTTGTTTTACCGCATTTGATAAATAGTGTTTTGATTTTTTTTTATGCTTCATCAATGTCGTCATCGTGAAGGTAAGCAAAAAAAATGCACGGGTAAGGAAGCTTCACTTATTCTTCAAAAATGTTGGAAGCAAGCCAATCAGGTTGAAATCGATGCTAAGGGGGTAGTGGGTGGCCTGACAATACTTTGGAATGCAACCACAGTTTTGCTAGATGGTTTTTTCACTTCCAACTGGACCATTACAGCCTCCTTCCATCTTATTGGTTCGAACAAACTCGGCTACATCATGAATGTCTATGGACCCACAAGACTAGGAGACAATGAATCCTTCCTCCAACATTTAGAATGGATTTCCAATCATATTGGCTCCTAAATATGAATCCTAGGGGGAAATTTCAATATGATAATAGGTATGGAGGAAAAAAAGGGGGCACACGCACGCTGGGAAATGATAGTGAGAATTTCAACCGAATAATTGTCCTTTTGAATCTCATTGATGTAGAAACATACAATGGACCCTTCACATGGTCCAATAGACGCTTGGGGGCTCAACATGTCTCCAGCAGATTAGACCATTTTTTAATTTCATAAGCCATCATGTTGGATGGTTTGTCTTGGAATGCCACGATCATCAACACCCCAGGTTTGGATCACTGGCCGATTCTCCCATCAATTAACATTAGTGGCACCCTAGGCAGAAATCCTTTCCACTTTGAAAAATTTTGGTTGACACAGCCAAAATTCCAAGCTAACAACAAGATCTGGTGGGAAGAAGCGGCCATCCCAACAGGGACCCCTATGTACAGATTTCAACAGAGACTAAAAAACCTCAAACAACATCTGAAATCTTGGAATAAGTCCACCTACGGAAATCTTTCACGCTCAGGAAATTCTCAATCAACAAATGAAATGCCTCCAACAATAGATCAGATCTCAAGGCCTCACTGAACCCCTAAATAAGCAGGAGGCTCTACTAAACAACGAGTTGGCAGAAAGACGGGCGCAAGAAGAAATACTCTAAAGACAAAAATATTGCATCCAATGGTTGAAAGAGGGGAAAAAAAACACCAAATGTTTTCATAGATCTATGGTCCAGAGGTGCCAAACAAATCACATTACTCACCTGGTCTCAGAACAAGGAACGAAAATTCAAAACAACGTTGATATAGAAAAGGAAATGCTCTCTTACTACAAAAACCTTCTAACGGAACCCCTGATAGATCGTTCACATGCAATTGACTCCATCCTCAAGAACATCCCTAATGAGGTCACTAAAGAGAAGAACGAGGCTCTTATGAGACCGATCAAACAAGATGAGGTCGACCAATCTCTTAGGGACACCCCGTTGGGCAAGGCTCCTGGCCCGCACGGGTTTACTTCCGATTTCTTCCACAACTGTTGGAGCATCATCCATGAATATGTTTGGGAAACCATTGAGGACTCTAGAATATCTGGGCAGGTCCTCCAAGCTCTCAATGAAACCTTTCTCACTTTCATATCCAAAGTGAACAACTCTACTTCCCCTTCGCACTTTCAGCGCATTTCTCTCTGCAATGTTATTTAGAAACTCTTAATGAAGATCATCACAATACGCCTTAAACCAATACTACCTTTCATAATATCTCTTGAACAATTGGGTTATGTGGAGGGTATAAAAATTCTGGAAAGTGTTATCTTGGCTCACAAAGTAACCCACTCGCTTCATTTGACCAAGTCTCAAGGTATGCTTTTGAAACTGGATCTCTCTAAATCCTTTGATAAATTAATATGGAATTACTTAAAATCAACTCTCCTTGCCTTTGTTTTTGAACCCACATGGGTCTCTTAGATTGTCAACCTTACCTCGTCAGCCCTGTTCTCCATCCTGAACAAAGGCGTTTCATCGAAACCTTTCTCCCCATCTAGAGGAATAAGGAAAGGGGACCCTCTTTCTCCATTCCTTTACATAATTATGGTGGAAGGGTTGAGTCGCGCCATCAAAGAAGCCATTACTGATCACTCCCTCTCTGGTCTCACCCCTCATGGAATTTTCCCCCCCATCTCCCACAGTCAATTCATGGAAAACATACTCCTAATGGGGGCCACAGCTTGAGAAGCCCTTTGCATCAGATCTATCATCAACCTCTTTTGCAAATCATCGGGCATGGAAGTGAATCTTTCCAAGTCTCAAATATTCTTCTTCAACACTCCTATCTAGATGCAACACCATCTCATGTAGTTACTGGGTTTTACCCATAGCGTCCTACCCTCCATTTACTTGGGCATCCCCCTTATTGATAACCCACTAAGAAATTCATCCTGGGACACGTTGTTGTCCAGCTTCTAAAAGAAACTTTCCATGTGGTCCTTCCAATCCCTCAATCTTCATGGTCGCCTCATCCTCCTCAAATCTGTCCTACATGCCCTTCTAGTTTACGCCTTCTCATCTTTGGCTGCCCAAAAATTTATCCTCAACACCTCATAAAGGAATATTCAAAGTAGCTTCCTTTGGCAGGGTACCAATGATCCAAGTGGATATCGGTGGCCACCCACCTTTTTCAACTGGCTCAAAACAGTTTTCTGGCAATTTTGGCAATTTACTATTTTTAGCAGGTTTTAACTTCTGGGGCCATTTTGAGGGCCTAAATGAAGGTTTTTTTAGATAGAGGTTCTCAATGATAGATGAAGGAATAATTGATCCCCCAAAATGAATCTCCTCGATGATACCTTTCCAACGAGCTATCACACGCCTAAAACAGAGATCGTATGCAAAAGTTACGACCCCGGAAAGTTGATGTACTAACTTACCCAAACGGGGCCCACATGACTTTTGGCGCTTCATGTCCTAGGGTTAGGTTTTTGGATGTCTATGACTTTTGGAATTCTCATCTATTGTAAAAATTCCTCTAGAGCCTCATTGTAATCATCTTCTCATGGATGCGAGTAGCAGCCACATCTCTTCTCAGACATAAGCTACCAGCGCCCTAGCTAGTTTATTTCCATTATGTCTGTAAGCATATTTCAGTCATTTGTTATTAATGAAATGAAGTCTTATTTCCACTGCATCTCAGCGTTTATGTGTATTTATGTATTTAATTGTGTTCCTACATAAATCCGGATCAGTGGTATCAGAGCGGTCTGCTCATTCTCGATCCTTCTTTGCATGTCCCCAACGAGATCAGGGAATAAGGAGTTGGGGCTCGATCTAGTTGAACCTTTGTGAGATCAGCCTCACAAACCCCGACGACCGCCCATGGGGGAAGAAAA